>JAMPIV010006347.1:0-278632 GCA_024509875.1 Oreohelix idahoensis
ATTTTTGGCAAAGCTCAAAACAATGATGGCGATAGGCTCACTCTTTCTATCCTATGTTGTTTTGTATTTTTTATTTTCTTCTTCTTCCTCGTCCGTCATGAAAAGGACGTTGGTTGCGTTGTGTCTGTTTACGCCGGAGCTGCGATATCTGCGCCTTTCGGCCGACACATCCGACTTCATCACAGCAGTTTTTGGGACCGGTTTTGCCTTCCCTCTTCGATCCCTACTCTCTCAGCCAGACTGCAGTGATGCAGCCTGTTTCCAGGACCACCACGTGGAGGAGGAGTAGCGTCTTGGTCAGCTCTGGTTCGCTCACGCAAGCAGTCAAGCTATGGGTCACTGACTGCATTCTCTATTGCTGCATTTTTGGGTCCTGTATTTTTTTAATTTTATTTGACTCATTAACCAAAATCTATATGGTTTTTAGAAAACTGAATCGTATTTCTTCTCTACTGAGGAGGTTCAGGCAACGTTGGCTTAGCTGGTAGTCTTTTTTAGGACGTCCTTTCCATGGCTTTATCCCTCTAGCAGATAGATAATGTTAGTCATTTTCAGGGCTTGTGTCTATCAACCGTAGTCGGGCTAGTAGTCCTTTTTGAGACTATTTCATGCTAGCTGATGGATGCTTGTAGCCCTTTTCCAAGCTTATATTTCATCAACACAGCGCTTTAGTTAACAGAGTTGATTTACTTTTGAATATCGATTGGTGAATTGCGCTCCGATATAACCAACAGACTTTAGTCTAGGTAGAAAGTAACGTGCCTCACACTTAGAAGGCACAACCTTAAACAACTAGTAAGTGGTATATGTTATACATAAAAACACTAGAAATTGGCTGAGGAATCTTGTGTAAGGCTATGTTGCGGACAGTTTCGCTGAGTTTATAGTTTGTTAAATGTACCTATTTATGTTTGGAGACATTATGTGTTAGATTCTTGATCTAAGGGGAGTTACTCATTTTTAACTTGGGTTGAAGTCAACAGTGGTTGTTATCCCACTTGTCTTTTAACCAAGCGGTCTAATTTTAGAACCGATGTCTTGTTACCTGACCATATATGGCTTGAATGGTCAGCCTGTCCTAGTATTGTTTTCAGATAGCCCACCTGAGTCTAGCTCAGGGGTCTTGCGTTTCACGCCGCATGCGCAAGTTTTGTGGCGCGCTAAGAAAGACATTTTTGTTAGAGAGACGAGCTGTGGTTTTCGAACGGTCAAGACGTGTTGGCGTCTTCGATCTGGCTTTATGCCTGCGGAAGGAAAGTCCTCTGAAAGTGACCAAGATGTCTAAAGATTGTTTCCCCACACTGGCTGTGGTTTTCGAACGGTCAAGACGTGTTGGCGTCTTCGATCTGTCTTTATGCCTGGGGAAGGAAAGTCCTCTGTGAGTGACCAAGATGTCTAAAGATTGTTTCCCCATGTTGTATTCTATGCGCCTAGGAGGCGAGTGTGTTTTTTTTTTTGGTGTTTATTCTGTAGAGATGTCAAGGTAAATTAGCCTTCAAATCATTTTCTCTATTGCCAGAATCATGATTAACATTTGTTACCAGCTTAGTGCCTTTTTCCTGGGCGGGAAAGAGTCCATTGAGAATACTAGAATTTGAGCTCACGAATTATGCTGACATTGTATGTATCGGGTCTGTGAATGCCCGAAGAACTTTATACCTTGTTTGTCCAAGGATTCATAGAGTACACTGTATTTAGAGGCCCGCCATATTTTGCGGCTTGCTGTATACTAGAAAATGTATCTGACTTGCTGGTGTCAGAGTAGAGCGGAACTAAGCTCATATATTTGAAGACCCGCTGGCAATGCGGGGTATTTTTGCTGTAGCTGAAGAAAGAGAGATAGATTGAGGTCAGCATCATATATGCACAGCATACTGATGAACTGTTGATGCAAACTGTACTGAATTGTTGTCATGTTTACGATGTCCTGAGTTTTGTCAAATGACTATTTATATTGATGTCGGCGTACCTTGTAGTCGTACTGTATTAAAGTGTTGAAAATGTCAGAGGTGTTACCAAGCTCCATGACTTTCTACGTTGTGGTGCAAGAGTGTGTTGTCCAGTAGATGACTGTCTTCCACGAACCTTTACACACCCATTCGCACTCTTTGATGTCTACTCACACACCATTACTGTAACTCATCAATACTTTGAAGTCAAGAAATGAATGCCAACATTATGGCGGCCAACCAGGGCCTACAATATTTATGATAGCCTGTGTGGCGTTTGAGTTACAAGAAATACTGTACAGCAGCCCCCACCTTGTTGATGAAATGCGTTCACACTCCAGCAACATCCACGCTTCTACGCAACACTACTAAGGCCAGGGAGATCTGCAACACTACCAATCAAGCAACAGCCTGTTACACTTATGGATGGCAAAACACACTGTTACATCTATGGTGAGCCAGCTTGATGGGGCAATTGGCGTGCTGATGTCAACTTCGTCGTAACTGAAAGTACCCAGCGTTGCCCGGTAAATTGCTGAAATTTCTACATTTCCTGAGTTGTATACAGCTAATGAAGTTTGTATACCATCGTTGTTGCTGTTAGTCAAAAAGGTCAAGTTCCTATACCACCGTTGTTGCTATTGTTCAGAAGGTCAAGTTCCTATACCATCGTTGTTGCTGTTATTCAGAAGGCCCAGTTCCTGTAATATCGTTGTTACTGTTATCAGAAGGTCAAGTTCCGGTACCATCGTTGTTGCCGTTATATGAAGCAAGTTCAGATGTGCCATTCAGCGATGGATCCTCTGATCCTGAGAATGCTGACTATAGTGCTTCATCGTTGCTGTTATTGACGATTGGATTGTCATAAGATAAGTGGCCTGTTTGTTATTGTGAACTGTGCCTGATGCGGGGAATAATTTATATATTATTATTTACATTTCTCAGGAACAGTCCACCAGACGTCCTGTACTCTAAGTGCATTAGGCTCAATGCTTGGACACTCTTTATTATAAATCTTGGCCTGCTGAGTTCCCTTCCAGGGTTATCCTCATAGATTCCATTGTAGTAGTTATGAACTATTAAATATGGCCAATCATTCAATACTCCCTGGCCCGCACCACAGGTACTCAGTCAATAAGGCCTAACTGCGTTTTACAGTTCACACATTTATTAACATATACTCCATATTGAATAGGATTCGACATCGAAGCTTTTCTAGGCACATATCTCTACTGTCCTTGATTTGGATACTTTCAGTTTTATTGAACAGTCAACTTACGTGCACAAGAATTCTACACACACTGCTTAAACTAAACTGACATTATATAAGTACTGCATGCATAAGGCAGTGATGGTAATATACATCTTGCAGGTGTGGTAATCATATTCCTCAAACGATGGACATACTCTGAAATCTAGTTCCAACGGACACTTGCCACGCATACTGGTCAAAAGACCCAAGCGGAATGGAATGCAGAGACGCGTTCGTGTTCCAGATTAACAAGCTCACGTCTGCCACTATTCTTGAGCAGAAGTCAAGACGTCACTTCCGGAAACCCATGACAACCGTCTGTAAACAACAAAACAGGAAGTGATCGTATACAACCAATGTTATGATATTTAGACATAACAGCGCCATTATATTGTGTAACTGAGCCTTCTTTACATATTCTTCATACACTCTTTGTTTACATGTTCTTACATGTTAAATGTTATTTCTTTGTTTATATTTCAGCGGGTTTACGGTTGGGTGGTGTCTTGCAGTACGATTTCCCACTTAAACGAGGGCCTACTGTGAGCGTTCTTTAGGGCCTATCGCGAATTTCCTGTTGTGGAAATTATCAGCGACTTTTTGTTGGTTCGCGATATTTTTGTTTAGTTGTGACGAGGTGTACCTTTCGTTGTTTTTGTCATATTTTTTTGTTCTTTAGTTTTGATTTGATTTGTTTGTATTTGTCCGCCTCCTCTTCCTTTCGTTTAGTTTTATACATCTTTATGTTTATACACTGTTGCGTCATTTGTTTTGTTCTACTTTTTGCAGTTACCATTACATCCTTTGTAACATTTTTTCTTTAGTTCCGCTTTAATGCTCATTTGATTTCTGCGAATGTTATCGTATTGTCCTTGATGCTTGTTCTTTGTTTATGTTATTCTCTGTTTATAAATTTAGTCATGCACTATTAATAATATAGTGTACTTGGGATATAAGATTGATTATGGTTATTATTATTGTAAAGGTGATTATACAAGTTCTTTATCAAAGACTTGTCTCCCACAGAGATTGGGATAAAGTGAGGTGATTATACAAGTTCTTTATTAAAGACCTGTTCTCATTGAGGTTGGGATAAAGTATTTTATTATTTCAGGTTACTTATCTCATATTATTAGACATAATGTCTACACTAATATACTTTATTGAGCAAGGGAAATCCCTTGGTAACGCTGGTGAGAAATTGGAGGAATTCACGACTGTTGAATATGCCAAGGAACTGAAAACGGAAGAAAAGAGACAGAAAATGGAAAATGAGCAAAAGAAAATAGAAGCTGAGAATTTAAGAGTGCAGATGCAGGCAGATGAAAGGAAATTCCAGATGGAAATGGAAAAACAAAAAAGAGAAGCCGAGCAGAAAAAGTTAGAAGCTGAGGCTTAAAATAAAAGGTTAGAAAGAGAAGCTGAGGCTGAAAATAAAAGGATAGAAGCTGAGGAAAAAAATCCAGCTACAAATGGAGAATGAAAATAAAAGGTTAGAAAGAGAAGCTGGGGAAAAAAAATCCAGCTGCAAATGGAGAATGAAAATAAAAGATTAGACAGAGAAGCCGAGGTAAGGAAAATGGAACATGATGAAAAACTGTTAGCTTTGGAGTTAAAAAATTGAAGTTGATGAATATGGGTAATGCTAATGATCCAAATAATCAGTCAACTTCTAATAAGACAAATGCTACTACTTATAAGGTCAAGCTACCTGCTTTCAATTCTTCCAGTGACGATATAACGTTCTATCTGGACAGGTTATAACGGTCTTGTCAAACTCATAAAATAGATAAGTCACAATATGTTAATCAGTTGTCGGAGATACTTAAAGGTGAAGCTCTAAATATGTTAAGCATGGTAGATGAGGCTGACAATAATAATTATGATGTTGTCAGAGCAGCCTTATTAAAGAAATATCAACTTACCGAAGATGGTTATCGTCTTCACTTCAAGACTATGTTACCAGAAACTGGGGTAGAATTCTCAGAATTCATTTCAAAAATACGTCTTACGTTCACATTATGGATTGAGCTGTCTAAAACAGAACATACATATGAAGCCCTTATGGACTTATTACTTCACATTGCTACTCCCTTCTTTACGGGAGATGTCCTCGCGTGTCTTCTACCGAATCCTATTGCGGATCTTATCATCGGTCAAATTCACGGAGTTAAGGAACGCACCCCGTAGCAGATTGCTGCTTGGGAAGAACAAAATATCCAAGCTGCCAATGCAGTGGTCACAAGAGCGCAAGCTCTTAATATGCCTCAAACTTCATCGACTGAAAGTAATGAAGTGCATAGCCAAGATGGTCATTACTCATCCCTGTCGGTTATACAAATTGAGGAAACTATTTTCTCAGATGTTAATCTTCCTCTTCCAGTGATTCCACTTCACTCTACGGAATCATGGAAAAACGTTACTGTTTCTCCTAATTTATCTACTGAGGAACAGCGATAAGTCTCTTCTATGTTACAACATTTCAGGATGTCCTTACGGACATTCCTGGACACACACATGCCATTGAACATGACATAATACTTACTGACCATAATCCTATCAGAGTCAGACCTTACCCTATCCCTATTCATTTCCAAACACAGGTCGAGAAAGAATTAGATGAAATGATACAATTGAAAATAATTGATCCATTAACTTCAGCATACCGTTCGTCTATGGCAGGGGTCGGCAAACTACGGCACGCGTGCCAAGCGTGGCACGTGGAACGATTTTCAATGGCACGCTGAGTGAATTAAAATACTGTACAGTATATGATCTCATTTAAAAAAAAAAAATTGAATTTTTAATTAAATAGAAGCATATAATTCTTGTAAAGCTATACCTGTTTTTACAACCCTTCAAAACGAAAGTTTTTAGACATTGGAGGTAAGAATGTGCGATCTGATGCAAACTAAAGGCCTGATCATACTATACTGCACGTAAGTCTTCGTTTTTACGGACCGTTTCCGAGAACAAACATTCTTCAACGAATTTCATGGGGAGTGGTTTTACTTTGCGGCGCCCGCTAGTCTGGCTTCTACCTGCTACCGTAGTTTGCAGGATGAGATTCTTGAAAAGAATCCCAAGCAAATTTTGACGGGCAAGCGGAGACGTAATATCATAATTACGCAATAGTGTCTGGCTAGCGCCTGGACGAGCGTATTTATTTTGTTTTCGCTCGCAGTTTTTGACTCCCAGTGTGAGTTTGGAGCAACAATGACTGACCTCGACGAAGTTATATTTCCGTCCTATCCTGCCCCTCTCTCCCGACCACCACCACCTCTACAGTTCTCTCGGCTGTCGCATACTCATGCCCGTACAGTCCGTTGACCGCAGCACAAAAGTTGGTGTTATTATTAAGTAATACGGTGCCGTTAAAATGAATCAAAAAAAGACAAAAACTTGATACACGCTCGTTTCGAGACTTTTGGACAAACGAATATGGATTCATACAACAAAAGGATCGTGCTGTTTGTGCTTTATGTTATGAAATTGTCTTGTGCCGTACGTCAAGTGTACAAAGACACTATCAAACCAAACATCAGTCCATGTTTAAAAACTCTGAGGAGAAAAGTGAAGCCATAAAAATGGCTGTTTCTGGCTTAAAAAAAAACAAAGTAGTATTTTTAGTCAAGTAATTGGAACCAAAAATAAAGCTACCGAATGTAGTTACAAAATTGCACAGTGTGTGGCTTCGAAGGGCAAACCTGTCACAGATGGAGAATACATCAAGGAAACTTTTTTTAGCAGTGCTGAAATTTTGTTTAGTGATTTACCAAATGCGGACCTCCCGCTGTACAGCAATGTTCGTTGGCTTAGTCGAGGTAATGTTTTGAACAGATTTGTATCATGTCTAGAAGCAATCAAGGTGTTTCTTGATGAAAAGGAACAACATTTCCCGGAATTGAATGACGAGGACTGGCTGTGCAAGCTGATGTTTCTGGCTGACATAACTACAAATCTGAATGAATTAAACTTGCGTTTACAAGGGCAGGGTCATACAATACTTGATCTTTTTTAGCACTGGAAAGGATTTGCGTCAAAATCAGACATATTTTGCAGAGATATTACCACTAACACATACAAGTACATCGAATTCAAAGCATCAGAGTTATGAACGATAAAATTTGTAGAATTGCGAAAAACTCTTGAAGGAAGCTGTTTGGAAAAGTCAGCTGCCATCCTCAACTGCTGGACATCTCTGCCTGAAGCGTTCACCTGTTTGAAGAAAGTTGCATTTGCTCTACTTTCGGCTTGTGGGTCAACTTATAGAAAACAGATTTTCTCACACATGAAAGCTGTTTTAAGTCCACAGAGAAGTCGCCGAACACTTGTGCATTCAGAAGCCTGTGTGAAGCTGAAATTGACAAAACACACACCTGATATTGAACAATTAACCAAGGAGAAGCAAGGACACGGGTCCCATTAATTGATTAATGACTCAGATAAATAATAATCAATGATTACTCATATTAAAATTTTAATAACGTGTTTTATGTTTGGTTTATTTAATTGTTTTGTTCTTCAAACTATTGTACTTTCTGTCTTAACAAAATATACATATGGCAATTTTATTATAAAATTTCAAACTAATGTGTTCAGAACTTAAATTTTGCAAAACATAATATTTGTATTGATATTTGTTCCTATTTATATTAAAATATTGAATAATCTACAAAGAATAGAATAGTTATTTAATTTATCGGAAACATGTTAATACAAGATCATTTTTAAATTGTTTCAATAATTGTTGTATATAAAAATATAATGGACTTAGGTTGGCATGCTGAGTGACTTTGCAACATTACTTCGGCACGACACTACTAAAAGTTTGCCGACCCCTGGTCTATGGTGTTCGATCTGCATCCTCATGCTCCCCCTTGCTCGTAGCACGTGTGCTCCTCGCGGTCATCTTGCTGCCGGACCGCACTGCTGGGTGTTTACACTATTTGTTCGTCTGTTGTTTGCTCGGTGTCACTGTCTGCCTTATCCTGCCGACGACGCCAATTGTGATAGGGTGGGCGAGATGATGATGATGATTATATTGTGATGTGTGATCACTCTCTTTCCACACTCGCACTGACCCGAAAAACAATAAAAACTCTTGATTCTGAGGCAGGGGCTGTATTTATTTTTACAACCCTATCAGTGACTAAGCAAACATTAAACAAATAAACTGGAGAACATAACAAAACAAAACTAAACACCCAACAGTGCCCGATGCTAATGTGTCATGTCTTTGTTCTTCTGCTACCGACACAGGGCTAGCTTAACTTCGTTTGCTCTCTCGTCTGGGCTGATACTAGGAAAGGTCTCTGCTGGCTCGCTATTTCTTTATATATACCGCTAAGCCTAAACACTCAACTCAGTCCGCACGCGGATTAATTTAGCCACTTAAACAACACTCGCGATATTGCTCTAGAAGTCATGAAAACACAAATAAAACCTACCGCTATTATCAAATAACACAATTCTACACCACAACTTAATTTCAAGGGATTATTACGGCCTTTTCATCAATCTTCCTTATCTCGTCAGAATTTTTACATACTAGGCGCACTTCTAAAATATGGGCGATAAATCTGCCTAGAAACAGGTAGGGGGCGGGCGTCTCCTTTTCGGCCCCATCACATATCTATCTATCTATCTATCTATCTATCTATCTATCTATCTATCTATCTATCTATCTATCTATCTATCTATCTATCTATCTATCTATCTATCTATCTATCTATCTATCTATCTATCTATCTATCTATCTATCTATCTATCTATCTATCTATCTATCTATCTATCTATCTATCTATCTATCCATCCATCCATCCATCCATCCATCCATCCATCCATCCATCCATCCATCCATCTATCTATCTATCTATCTATCTATCTATTTATCTATCTATCTATCTATCTATCTATCTATCTATCTATCTATCTATCTATCTATCTATCTATCTATCTATCTATCTATCTATCTATCTATCTATCTAATTTATGTATTAATGTTTATTTTATTTTTATTTATTTTCTTTTTACATTCATTATTATTATTCTTTTTTAATGTTAAAAACGTACTTTAATTATGATGATTATTGCAAATGTAATATTACTTTTATAATGATAAATGCCTTAATTATGCTTATAGTAAATGTGAGGATGAAAGGATATAGTATATATGATGAGAGAGAGAGGAAGGGCAGAATGTCAGACGGGCCTGCGTGCCCAATTCTTAACCCTTTGAAAATAAAGTTCGTTCGTTCGTTCGTTCGTTATTGTTCAAAATAAAGACAATAACATACGCCTTTGCATCGATTATCGCAAATTAAACCAAGTTACGAAGTTCGATGCTGAACCTATGCCTTTATTAGAAGATCTACTTATTAGATTTTCTAATTCTCGATTCTTTAGCAAACTCGACTATTCGAAAGGTTATTGGCAAGTTTCTCTAACTGAACGCGCCAAACCTCTTACTGCTTTCTCAACTCCTAGGGGTTTGTTTCAATGGAATTTCATGCCTTTCGGCCTTATGAACGCCCCAGTTACTTTCGTACGCATGATGCGTCGAATTCTTTCATATCGTTCAGATGTTATTGCATACTTGGACGATATCTGTCTTTTCAGTGCTTCTTGGGAAGATCACTATTTGTGTTTATATGAATTACTGTCTACTCTACGCGAGCATAATTTGACTGCAAAACCCTCTAAAGCCTATGTTGGGTTTAGTGAAATTTCTTTCCTGGGTCACCGTGGTTGTCATGGTCTCTTGAAGTCGAGGACCACAACACTTCTAAGATACTAAACATTTCTATTCCTAAGACGAAAAAGCCAGTACGTAGTCTCTTAGGTTTAATACAATTTTACGGAAGATTCATTCCGAATCTGTCTTCTATTATGGCACCTCTTTCAACCCTATTGAAGAAAGGGCCTCCTAATATGGTGCGCTGGTCCCAAGAATGCCAGTCTTCATTGGATCAGATTAAAACTTTATTCTCATCTCCCCCTATCTTAAGGCTACCTACTACTGATAAGACTTTTGTTCTTCGTAGTGACGCCTCATCCACTGGGATCGGGGTGGCACTAATGCAGGAGTACTCAGAAACTCTGCATCCTGTAATGTATATCTCTAGGAAACTGAATGCGGCAGAAAGGAATTACTCGGTTTTAGACCGTGAATTGTTGGCTATGGTCTGGTCAATTCTTAAGCTACAAAGATTCCTTCTTGGTGCGCATTTCATTGTGGAAACCGACCAAAAAGCTCTTACAGCTATTCAAAGTAAGAACTTGAAGAGCTCGAGATCCACTCGATATGCCATTGCTCTTCAACCTTTTCATTTCACGGTACGAGCTATCCGTGGTTCGGATAATGTGATGGCAGACATACTGTCTAGATGCCCACATGACTCCACTTAACTCTTGTGTCCTAGATTTCCTGATACACATCTAGACTTCTGACAGTTCTTTACTGTGGCAATATATATTGACACATTTGTTTTCCCCTTATAATTGTAAATTAAGTGATTTCTTTCTCTGTTTCTATCTCTGGTATAACGGAGGAAGGTTTGGCTATCTCAATATAACGGCCGAAAGTTCGCACGGCCACAATTAATAGTTAAGAATGTATGTTTGATTACTGTATATTAGAAAATCTAACGGTTATCAAATAGAATTGTGTTATTTATATTTTCTCAGCAAATCATTGATGTTCTGGGATAATTTTTACATTTTGCCAATCATGACGTATTATGATGTCCATACGTACCCTTCGGACGACACTATAGATGCGCCAGCTTAGACTATGATTTTGGACTTCATTGATCATCTACATCAGCGGTTCCCAACCTGTGGTACGCGTACCCCTGGGGGTACGCGACATGACGTTCAGGGGTACGCGAAAAAAATTGAGTAATGGCGAAAAAAAGATACATATGTCAACAGTGTAAAAGACAAGTCAAAAGTTGTGAAATTAATTCAACGCTATACTTTAAACATGAACTGTGTGAGACAATCTCCGCCGTTTGTCTTGCGCACCCCTGGCGTGCTGTCTGCTTGGACTGGCGTGTGTGAAAATCTATGGCATTTCGAGTGATCACAATTCAATATTGTTACACAATAGTCTTCATTATGATGACTATGGGATTATAGTTGTGCCGTTGAATATTTCATCAAAAATATGACTTGTTTGATCTTCCACACTATCTATGAACGTCTAATGTCCCGGAAGTAATAGTGTCGAATTCTTGACCCAAATTTTACAAACGTGAGACAGTGAGACAGTGTTTCTATACACAGTAGATTTTGTCATTGTTTTAACTTAACTTAAAGTGACTAATTGTTCAATTCGTGTATTATCAGATATGGATCAGTGGTTGAAAACCGGCACAGTAAAAAAGCTGAAACATAATGTGGAATGTGATCAATCGCCAAGTACTTCTCAGGACATGCCTAAGACTTTGGTGCAGGATAGTGAAAAGACACAATCTTCAGTTTTACATAGAGCTAAAAAGAGAAAATACAGTGACGAGAAGTACTTTCCGAAACCTGGAAAAGAGAACTACTGGATTTTAAATCCCTTTGAAGAAGAATATTTCCAAGCAGCCACATTATTAATCAACGAAAAAGAGAAGTTGATTGAACTTTCGACTGATACTACTTTAATAGCTGAATTCAAAGGAAAATTCCTTATTAACTTTTGGGGAGACATCAGCAGAGAATATGAACAGCTGACCGATAAGGCGCTTAAGCTTCTGTTGCCATTTACAAATACTGAGCTGATGGAGAGGGCTTTCTCTTCTTATACCTTTATAAAAAAATAAATACCGTAGTAAACTGAATGGGAACAACTGAGAACAGCAATGACAGAAGCAGCAGTAGCGACCACCGGATACCTAGTACATAAAAAGAAAAAATGGATGAGAGAAGATACTTGGGATAAAATACAAGAAAGGAAAACAGCAAAACTTAAACTACTAGCGGCAATTACACATAATGCAGTTGAATCTTGCAAACTAACTTATAACTTGTTAAATAAAGAAGTGAAGACAAAAACTCGAAGAGATAAAAGACATTTCATCAATGAACTGGCCGTAGAAGCTGAAAATGCTCCAAGAACTGGTAATAGTAGGTGCCTTTATCAAATTACAAAACAACTATGTCACCAACCTACTGCTATGGAAACACCTGTTAAAGGTAAATTAGGGAATTCAATACCAACAGAAAAAGAACAAATGAAGAGATGGGCTGAGCACTTCATGGAGGTGCTAAACAGACCACCACCAACAGTAACACCTGATTTTAATAATGAAACACCCACAACCACCTTGCCAATAACTTGCGATGAATTCACGCTGGACGAGATCAAACAAGCCGTTAAAAGATTAAAAAATTTTAAAGCTGCTGGAGTTGACGAAATTTCAGGGGAAATGATTAAAGCAGTTAATGACAACAACCTCTTGAGAATTTTAGATATTATAAATGAAGTATGGAGAGAAGAACAACCACCACAACAATGGAAAGACAGTATTATTGTAAAGTTACCGAAGAAAGGTGATCTATCAGACTGTAATAACTGGCGTGGTATATCTCTATTATCAGTACCTGGAAAATTATTATGTTGCATGATGTTAGAAAGACTTAAATTGCATGCTGACGAAAAGATCAGAGAAGAACAAGCGGGTTTCAGGCCGAAACGATCATGTATTGATCAAATATTCACACTAAGAACAATTATAGAAGAATCAGTGGAAATTCAATCACCACTTATTATCACCTTCGTCGATTTTCAAAAAGCCTTTGATAGTCTACACCGCCCATCATTGTGGAAGATACTTACAATCTATGGTTTTCCAACAAAATATGTGAATATAATCAAAGCGCTATATGACAATGCAAGATGTTGTGTTAGAACAAATAAAGGGAATACAGAATGGTTTACAGTAGAAACAGGGGTGAACCAAGGCTGTATTATGTCACCACTACTTTTTGGAATAGCTATTGATTGGGTTATGAGAAACTATACCCACAATGAACAATTAGGTATAAAATGGACAAATGGAAAATTCCTGGGGGACCTGGATTTCGCAGATGATTTAGCATTCTTAAGTTCAACACCCAGACAATCCCAAGAAGCAGTAAACAATTTGTGTCATCTCTCGGTTAAAATAGGTCTCCAAATAAATGCCTCTAAAACTAAAGCTATGAACTTTTCTAACGAGACCTTTGATATCATCTTGAACGGGGAAAAACTACAGAAAGTTGAAAGTTTCAATTATTTAGGCAGTAAAATGACTCATGATGGTGACACAACAAGAGAAATCCATACTAGAATTGCTTTGGCAGCTAGCGCCTTCAATAGATTATCTAACATTTGGAAATTACGATCATTGAATATACATACCAAGCTTCGTCTGTTTAATTCAAATGTTATCTCAGTGTTAACATACGGCTGTGAGAGTTGGAAAATAACAAAATCATTGGAGAACAAGCTGAATACATTCGAGAACAAATGTCTTAGAAAACTCATGAACATCAGTTGGAAAGAATTCAAGACTAATCGACAAATAAGAGAAGACTCTAGGCAGAAATATGTCTCCAACTATATAAGGAAAAGACGATGGTCATATATCGGTCATGTCCTACGAATGCAAAACAACAGAATACCACTACAGGCGCTCACTTGGGTTCCTGAGGGTAAGAGGAAAAAAGGAAGACCAAAAGAAAAACTCAGAAGAACAATAATAAGAGAAGGAAGAACGTTGGGCCTAAATAATGTGCAAGAGCTAAGAGGAGTGGCGTCACAACGAACAACCTGGAGAGCACTGGTTTCTGCCTTATGCGCCGTGTTTGGTGCTTAAAGAATTTATTATTATTAAACTGAATGCAGGTCCAGAATTGCGACTGTATCTTTCATCACTTGAACCTAATTTTAAAAAACTATGTGCCTCAAAACAAGATCAAGGATCGCACTGAACATTTGTCATGGTCACGTGACATGTGTGTTATAAAAAGTGATTTCAACTTTTAACAATAACAACGTTTTTATTATTATTATTAATAAATTAAATGTGTTAATTTTTATTGTAACTTCTGATTTTTTAAATGTAAAAATATATGCACTGTTTGTTCACCTTTTTATTACATTGTTTTTTAATCCCGTGGTTGGCCCCTTTATTTCTGGTTATAATCTATAAATTTTGAATAACAGCAACTATATTAATTTCAAATATTTTGCTAATATTAGGGGTACAATTTATAGAAATGGGCTGCCAAGGGGTACGCAAGTGAAAAAAGGTTGGGAACCGCTGATCTACATAGTTAATATATTGTATAACATTGTATTAAAGCAGATATTACATTTTAAAATGGTGTAACCTTTTTTTGTTAAAGTGATTGTATCACTATACTGTGGTACATTAAGATAATGACACCGCTGGGTTTTTTGATGATCTTTTGTCATTGCTAAACATGGAAATAAGGTACTTGATGTGATATATAAAATTAACTTTTGCTTGCATTGTAACATTGCCAGCACTGTAGTGTACGTTGGTGGCACCTCCCTGGATATGTGTATACTTAGAGAAATGCTTTCTCTAATGTTTTGAGATATATTCTCACCTGACGCTCCATGCGTCGAGTTATCCTCAGATTAGACGTCATAATTATTTATGATACTTCTCGTCTGCGCATCATTCGTGCGTTATGAGCCTGTTGTATCTTGCTCTTGGATATATTTCAAAAAAAAAAAGGTTTAGTTTTTTCGGGGGGGGGGGGGTGGGGGGAGGGGGGGGGGCGGGTGCGGTAAACTGTTGCGGACAGTTTCGCTGAGTTTATAGTTTGTTAAATGTACCTGTTTATGTTTGGAAATATTATGTGTTAGATTCTTTATCTAAGGGGAGTTACTCATTTTTTACTTGGTTTGAAGTCAACAGTGGTTGTTATCCCACTTGTCTTTTAACCAAGCAGTCTAATTTTAGAAACGATGTCTTGTTACCTGACCATATATGGCTTGAATGGTCAGCCTTTCTGTTGCGAGTAATTTTAATGGAAGGGAATTGATCCGGAAAATGTTAGGTGAACAGATTAGATTATGAGTTACATTGCTTGATTAGCTATGTTGTTAGGTTAAATTGTAATAGGGGAATTCCCTCGTATGTTCGAGAAGTAAAGTTAGAAAGCGTGTGAACGCTAGTCAGTTCAATTGTGGAGGTGTATTCACTCCGAACTGTTTTGAGCTACGGGTGTTTAGCTATTTGTGGCTAGCCCGTGCAAGTAGTGAGACTGAGTGGTGTTTTTTGAACAGCCGGGTCTCATATCTGTTTTAGGCGGGAGATGTGTATTCCTGTGGGCAGTGAGTTTGTGGGCAGCGACCGAACGAGTCGGCCCCTGGATGTGTTTGGAAAGTATGCCTATGTGGTGAAGTGGGATGTTATAAATATTTATAGGGGACTTAGTGTACTGACTGAGATCAGCTGTGAAGGTATCTATATCTATTAAGAGTAGTGTATTATAGATAACCTTACTTGCTACCACATATCTATATATCTCAGTCAGAATTATTCTGGAATAGTGTGATGACTACGTTATGTGTCTAGGGTATGTGTATGATGAAGTGTAAGTCACAACAACAGACAGATAAACAATTTAATTTAATCCACTACTCTTGACAACACTGTGACACTCACATACATATAACACTCTATGAGAATATCTTAAGGAGTCACTGATAACTTTTCAAATAACAATATGTATTCATTGTTGTTATAAAGGTATATGTGTCCTGATTCAAATACAAAGGAACCAGGGATCACAATCAATTTTAATTACAAGTATATGTACAGACTTTATCAATATGAATATTGTAGTGACATATATTATTAAAAATATCCTATGTGTGTCAGTTGTGTAGTAGTAATATGAGGTAATACTGGTTTTGTTTTGTTCAAGCTCTGTTGGTATTTGTCATCATGACTTCAATAGTTTGTCTTTTGGGACTAGTATTGGAGATGTTCTCAGTTCCTGATATTAAGACAATTAAATTCCCCTCTGAATGTTATTTTTACAAAGTCATTTCAAGATGAGGGGACATAATGTTGAGCTCAGCTGGCCAAATCAGCTTATCTTGCGTGATGGCGGCAGGAAAGGACTCCTCTGCTCGAATTCTCCCCTGGGCTCTGGAGACACCTCACTGATAGCTAAAAAGACCAAGGAGTATGCTGTCCGACTCTGGATTCAGCAAAGCTCTGACCAGGTGCTGCTCAATACCATCAAGACCACGGTCCCTGAAATCAAGAAGGATGTACCTTCTACTTCATAACTAACTTATACTCTCTTTTTACACTGATCACAATACATCACAAACATTGAGTTCAGAGCGTTAGGCCAACTGTCAGCTTCATCTGAAATACTTTATACCAGTATTTACCTCCTTAATGGTTACCACGCCTCTGCCATTCCAGCATTATTTCTTTCTAGTCAATCATCCAGGTGTCAGTGTACTCTTTGGCCATTCCATGCCGTTTTACTTTCCTCCGACACCCTCTGTTCAGGCTGGAGCATTATAGGCTTTATCTCCTGTTTGCCACTGAACTACACATATATATACAGGCATAAATTAACAATTCACATTCAATTTTCATTAAAAGATACTGAATGGATCAAGCTTACCACAATTCATAGAATAAACACAGATACGTTGATTAGCAATGAATTCTGGCACATTTACTGGCACAAATTCCCATCTGCTTATGTTCCAGGCTTTTATTTAGCAAAAATATGAGCTGGCTTCAACGCACTGATGCTTTATCAAGCTTATTTAAACAAGTGGTTTCGAACTAACGCTCCTAAGTGATTATATCAGCGAGTCTGGCCAATCGAGCCACGTTTCGACAAGTGTTTGAAAAAATGTTACCTTCCTACGTCTCCCTAACAACCAAGATAGTATTTATAGCCCGACCAATCGTGGTTAGTCTTTCATTTGTTGCGCTCCAATCAATTTGGAGTTTACATGGTAGGCTATTTCTGTAACGTAAGGTTTTTTTCAAACACGTTATAAAAAAATTTTATGAGCAGAAATGATTTTATGTTGTCAGGCATCCCCACTATTTTATTTTGGTTATAATTTATTAATTCCTGGACTATTTGCGTAACGTTTTACATATTCTTTGTCAGCAAGCCCTAAGGAACCCAAATATCCAAATTTAAAAGAGCTACGTGGCTGCGTTCAAAATATGCAATTCCTTCTACCTCCTGTTTCGAAGATGTGCTGTCTGGGTACTGTAATGTTTTCAAACGTAAACCCATCTATTGTTATCTTTCCTAATAAGCGTTTTTTTGTGATTTTAAAACCTAACTCTGGGAAGGGTAGTGTATTTTATCACTGTTCGTCCGAAAAAGTTAGTGCATGTAGTCTTACACGCGTGATGGCAGCATTTGTGTATCGCGCGACGCGTGTTTAGTGTTCGGCTTTCTGCCTCTCCCTTCTCGCTATCCTTTAGTCCATCTGTCTTTTGGTTTTTGGTAACATAGTGTAGAAAAAGACATGAATGGAATTTAAAATTTAGGTCAACTTGCATATTTCAAGGTTTTTCTTAGAAAGGCAGCACATTTTATTGTGTGTTTGGGAAACGCGTGTATGTTGCAGAAGGCCTTTAATATCAACGTGAAAGCGTTACAATTTGCCGATGAAGCAGAAAACAAGGGGGATTTCGAGTACCTTCTTTGTGACAGCACTGTTATTTTACCATTGCTCTTTTCTTTATTAATTTTATTTGTTAGGCTTCATATTTACCTAATAATTTATATATGTGGATTAGAATATTCCACGACACCTCCCCTCTTAAAACAGACATTATATGTCAGTCCTTTATTCTATATACACATAGAGAAATTTATTATTAGTTCTGGGGTTTACGGTGATTCTCATCACACGGATGGCGGCTTAAAAAATCCGCTCCCAAATTGGTTTTTCCAGATATATACTCAATGCTAAAATTATATGGAGCCAAAAGTAAAGACCATCGGAGTAACCTGGAGTTCTCATGCTTAGCCTGTGCTAGAAACGATAAAGGTTTGTGGTCTGTTTGCAACTTAAAGGCCTTCCCATACAGATAAATATTGAATTTCTTTATTGCCCATATTACTGCAAGACATTCTTTTTCGCTAGTTGAGTAATTGATTTCGGCTTTATTCAATTTTCTGCTAGCATATGCCACTGGGCTTAATTCCCCATCCAATGCATCTGATTTCTGTAGTAGAGTTGCACCTAACCCAATATTACTTGCATCCGTCCTTACTATGAATTCTTGACTTAAGTCAGGTAATTTCAAAATGGGTTTACTTGTGAGCTTTTCCTTCAATTCTTGGTAAGTCATTTCACATTGTGGTGTCCATGTAATGCGATCTGGATGTCCTTTACGTGTCAATTCAGTTAACGGTGCACATATGGAATTAAAGTTTTTGATATACTTCTGGTAGAAACCACATAATGAGACAAAGGATCTCACGTCCTTCTTGGTTTGTGGTCTCGGGGCTTTCTGTAGTTTCTCTAAATTCTTTGGGTCAGGGGTCATGTTTCCCTGATAAACTGTGTGTCCCAAAAATTCCAATTCTTTACATCCAACGCAACATTTGGTTGGTCGGGCTGTTAAATTTGCCTCCCTAAGTCGATCAAACAGCCTGTTCAGAGAGTCAATGTGTTCCTCAAATGTTTCTGTTGCTATAAGGATATCATCCATAAAATTTGTTATACAGGGATTATTCAGAGGATCCAATAATTTTCTCATCATTCTAGAGAAGACACTAGGCGCATTCTTCAATCCAAATGGCAATCTATTAAACTCATAGTGTCCTTCTGAGGTACTAAAAGCTAGGTATGGTCTAACCTCAGGCTTTACTGGAATCTGATAGTATCCTTTACTCAAATCCACTTTTGAGAAATATTTAGCTTTATTTAGTCTGGCAAACAGCTGAGTTGTATCCGGCAATGGATCCACCTGTCCTTCTGTAATAGCATTCAGTCTCCTGTAATCTATACAGAGTCTATGTTCTCCAGAGGGCTTCCTTAAGAGTACAACACCGGAACTATACGAAGACTCACTGTGCGAAATAATTCCTTCCTTCAATAGATAGTCTATCTCTTCCTTCAAAGCTTTCTCCTTAGCAAACGGAATCGAATATGGTTTCATACAGACAGGTGTGGAGTCTATTAGTTTCATATCATATTCCAATAGGTTTGTATGCCCTGGTCGGTCTGTTAACACCTCTGCATGATTATTTAGAACCTGTTGCACTCTCTCTTTCTGAGTTTTCGTTAAATGTGTACTGATTTTCACCTGTGCTGCTGTCTCACAGGGGTGTAATAGATATTCAAATGATGAAAGTGGTTCCTTTTTCATCTCCATGGCGATGGACAAGGTCAACAAGTGTGTCTCTTCCTGATGTTCTCTTTACAAATATTTCTTCAGGAGATTCACATGATAGATTTTTTCTTTCCCCTTCTTATCTATCTTATAATTTGTTCTAGACACCTTCTCTAAAACTGTATATGGACCCTGCCATCCAATTTGTAACTTATTCTGACTCCCGGGCAAAAGAAGCAGTACCTTCTCTCCCACAGCCAAATCTCTGTCTTTCGCCTTCCTGTTATAATAGGCAGCATGTTTCTTCCTGGCTTGTTTTAAATTTTCATTGGCAAGTTTCCAGCCAGTTTTCAAACGAGTGGTCAGCTCATTCACATATTGGTATGAAGATGTAATGTTTTCCTCTGCCTTTTCATCAGTCCACGTTCTTAACATAGCTACATATGGACCTTTAATTGTGTGGACCTATTTGTCCATGCACCGGTATGGTCTCTTCCACTCGAAGCTTTATAGTGATGATTTTTCCTCCCAGAATTATCATTCACAAAACGACCGCTACCAATTTTTCTTGTCTTGGGGCTTTCTCCCCTCTTAAAATTCTTGATGAGAGATTTCCTCTCTACATCTTCTTCCTCCAGTTGGTTTAAGTCCGATTGAGGGATTGTCGGCTTATCCTGGGGTAAGACATCTTTTTGCACTCTCCGCATAGTGGCCATTGTAAAACAGTTAAGTGAAGCTTGTCCGTGAAAAGGGGCTTCCCATTCCATTTGGTCCACTTTATCAAATCTATATTTCTTTTTATTATCAGGCCTAATTTTGCCCCGTGGCGTGTCCATGTCCTGATCCATGTTCCCACTTGTGGGTGTTCCCTCATGTGCTATGCTACACCTTTCTACAAAATTCTCAATGTCCCATCTTGCTTTGGGCCAATAATAATTTTGAGCCACCTTTTGAATGATGGTACCTATCTTCTCATGGTCCCCATCTGGTTTCACATGTAGGCTCCTTATTAAGTCTGCCCTATATCTTTTAGGAAGTACCAGCTGTCCGTGACCTTTGGATCTAGCTCCAGTCTTCCTATACATCAACTTGTTTTTCATGTAAAAATCTCCCTTGCCTGGAGTTGTATGACAAGTTGACAATTTTCTGAAACAAGGCTTGAGTGTTTTATCCCCAGCCTGTGCCTTCCTCATCTCTTCTGGAGTGGTATCTAACATAATATCCTCCTCCTGTCTTGAGGTCGACCTGACCTGAAGGGTTGCCATATACACAGGTTTCCTTCTGCAACGGTCAGTGTCATGATTGTCCAGCTGACAATTCTTACACCACCTTTTTCCTTGGTTGAAAGATTTTCTTTCATCATATTTCCTTTCATCGAATTGTGGGAATTTATTTTTATTTTCATACCGTGGCCTATCAAATTGGTGCTTACCTTTATTTTGATCCTAGGGATCAAATTTATTAAAGTTCTGTGGTGCCCTAAAGTTATCCACTTGTTTCTTTTTATTACCTGTTACCTCTGCTTGAGCTGCTTGATACCTTTCAGCAACATTTAGCAACTCATCCAGCCTCTCTGCACCTTGTTCCATGAGAAACTTTCTCAGGTCTGGAGCCATGGACTCTCTTAGTTGCTCTATAAGGACCATTTCCTTAAGATCTTGGGTTTTCCCCAGAGAAGTCCATTTCTCCAAGTATGTCTCTATTCGTGCAGATAACTGGTGATAGGTTTCACCTGACAGTAGTTTAGCATTCCTAAATTTTTTCCTATAAAATTCTGCATTCTTTTCATACCTTAACAAAAGAGCCTGCTTTAGCATGTCATAATTTTCCTGATCACCTCTGCTCATTTTTGCAAAAACTTCATAAGCTGCCCCACGAAGTCCCTGAGATAACTTTAAGCTCCACCTCTCTCTCTCTAACCCATACGTGGTAGCTAATAGTTCATACCTATTTAGGTAGCTCTCTATATCATCGTCTTTCTCAACAAAATGATCTAAATGAAAATTCATAGCTGAGGTTGAGGCTCCTTGAGTAACCGTAGCATCAGAGGCAAAGGGACTGGCACCATTTTCAGGAGCATGGCCTTGAAACTCAAACTCCCTTAGTCGTAACTCATGTTCCCTTTGTAATCTTTTATCTTCTGCTTCCCTTTCTGCAGCTAATTTCCTCTCTTCCCTTTCTGCAGCCTGTCTTCTTTCCTCGGCTTCCCTTTCTGCAGCTAATCTTTTGTCTTCTCTTTCTGCCTCCAATTTCTTAGCCTCAGCCTCAATCTGCAACCTCTTAGTCTCAGCCTCAGCTTGCAACCTCTTAGTCTCAGCCTCTAACTTTCTTTCGGCCTCTTTTTCTAATCTTCTTTCTTCGCGTTCAATAAATTTATCACATTCCGTAGTGACATAGGCAACCATAACTTGCCCATCTAATCCTAACTCTTTTGCAGTCTGTACAGCAGCAGATCGAAACTTGGCCAGGTCCGCCATTGTCTATCAGGTAAATTTCTACAATGTCTAACCAACAATTTAATCTCTAAATATATCTAATGGACAACACAGGCACCGTGAGCTCAACCTTATTTAATTCCACCCAAGGATACCTTTTAATTCTTATATTCCCTGAAGTGAATTACCCCCAATATTTTTTAATAGGGAAAGATTCAAAATCCCAAGAGCGAGACCCCAATATATGTGGTGAAGTGGGATGTTATAAATATTTATAGGGGACTTAGTGTACTGACTGAGATCAGCTGTGAAGGTATCTATATCTATTAAGAGTAGTGTATTATAGATAACCTTACTTGCTACCACATATCTATATATCTCAGTCAGAATTATTCTGGAATAGTGTGATGACTACGTTATGTGTCTAGGGTATGTGTATGATGAAGTGTAAGTCACAACAACAGACAGATAAACAATTTAATTTAATCCACTACTCTTGACAACACTGTGACACTCACATACATATAACACTCTATGAGAATATCTTAAGGAGTCACTGATAACTTTTCAAATAACAATATGTATTCATTGTTGTTATAAAGGTATATGTGTCCTGATTCAAATACAAAGGAACCAGGGATCACAATCAATTTTAATTACAAGTATATGTACAGACTTTATCAATATGAATATTGTAGTGACATATATTATTAAAAATATCCTATGTGTGTCAGTTGTGTAGTAGTAATATGAGGTAATACTGGTTTTGTTTTGTTCAAGCTCTGTTGGTATTTGTCATCATGACTTCAATAGTTTGTCTTTTGGGACTAGTATTGGAGATGTTCTCAGTTCCTGATATTAAGACAATTAAATTCCCCTCTGAATGTTATTTTTACAAAGTCATTTCAAGATGAGGGGACATAATGTTGAGCTCAGCTGGCCAAATCAGCTTATCTTGCGTGATGGCGGCAGGAAAGGACTCCTCTGCTCGAATTCTCCCCTGGGCTCTGGAGACACCTCACTGATAGCTAAAAAGACCAAGGAGTATGCTGTCCGACTCTGGATTCAGCAAAGCTCTGACCAGGTGCTGCTCAATACCATCAAGACCACGGTCCCTGAAATCAAGAAGGATGTACCTTCTACTTCATAACTAACTTTTACTCTCTTTTTACACTGATCACAATACATCACAAACATTGAGTTCAGAGCGTTAGGCCAACTGTCAGCTTCATCTGAAATACTTTATACCAGTATTTACCTCCTTAATGGTTACCACGCCTCTGCCATTCCAGCATTATTTCTTTCTAGTCAATCATCCAGGTGTCAGTGTACTCTTTGGCCATTCCATGCCGTTTTACTTTCCTCCGACACCCTCTGTTCAGGCTGGAGCATTATAGGCTTTATCTCCTGTTTGCCACTGAACTACACATATATATACAGGCATAAATTAACAATTCACATTCAATTTTCATTAAAAGATACTGAATGGTTCAAGCTTACCACAATTCATAGAATAAACACAGATACGTTGATTAGCAATGAATTCTGGCACATTTACTGGCACAAATTCCCATCTGCTTATGTTCCAGGCTTTTATTTAGCAAAAATATGAGCTGGCTTCAACGCACTGATGCTTTATCAAGCTTATTTAAACAAGTGGTTTCGAACTAACGCTCCTAAGTGATTATATCAGCGAGTCTGGCCAATCGAGCCACGTTTCGACAAGTGTTTGAAAAAATGTTACCTTCCTACGTCTCCCTAACAACCAAGATAGTATTTATAGCCCGACCAATCGTGGTTAGTCTTTCATTTGTTGCGCTCCAATCAATTTGGAGTTTACATGGTAGGCTATTTCTGTAACGTAAGGTTTTTTTCAAACACGTTATAAAAAAATTTTATGAGCAGAAATGATTTTATGTTGTCAGGCATCCCCACTATTTTATTTTGGTTATAATTTATTAATTCCTGGACTATTTGCGTAACGTTTTACATATTCTTTGTCAGCAAGCCCTAAGGAACCCAAATATCCAAATTTAAAAGAGCTACGTGGCTGCGTTCAAAATATGCAATTCCTTCTACCTCCTGTTTCGAAGATGTGCTGTCTGGGTACTGTAATGTTTTCAAACGTAAACCCATCTATTGTTATCTTTCCTAATAAGCGTTTTTTTGTGATTTTAAAACCTAACTCTGGGAAGGGTAGTGTATTTTATCACTGTTCGTCCGAAAAAGTTAGTGCATGTAGTCTTACACGCGTGATGGCAGCATTTGTGTATCGCGCGACGCGTGTTTAGTGTTCGGCTTTCTGCCTCTCCCTTCTCGCTATCCTTTAGTCCATCTGTCTTTTGGTTTTTGGTAACATAGTGTAGAAAAAAGACATGAATGGAATTTAAAATTTAGGTCAACTTGCATATTTCAAGGTTTTTCTTAGAAAGGCAGCACATTTTATTGTGTGTTTGGGAAACGCGTGTATGTTGCAGAAGGCCTTTAATATCAACGTGAAAGCGTTACAATTTGCCGACGAAGCAGAAAACAAGGGGGATTTCGAGTACCTTCTTTGTGACAGCACTGTTATTTTACCATTGCTCTTTTCTTTATTAATTTTATTTGTTAGGCTTCATATTTACCTAATAATTTATATATGTGGATTAGAATATTCCACGACACCTCCCCTCTTAAAACAGACATTATATGTCAGTCCTTTATTCTATATACACATAGAGAAATTTATTATTAGTTCTGGGGTTTACGGTGATTCTCATCACACGGATGGCGGCTTAAAAAATCCGCTCCCAAATTGGTTTTTCCAGATATATACTCAATGCTAAAATTATATGGAGCCAAAAGTAAAGACCATCGGAGTAACCTGGAGTTCTCATGCTTAGCCTGTGCTAGAAACGATAAAGGTTTGTGGTCTGTTTGCAACTTAAAGGCCTTCCCATACAGATAAATATTGAATTTCTTTATTGCCCATATTACTGCAAGACATTCTTTTTCGCTAGTTGAGTAATTGATTTCGGCTTTATTCAATTTTCTGCTAGCATATGCCACTGGGCTTAATTCCCCATCCAATGCATCTGATTTCTGTAGTAGAGTTGCACCTAACCCAATATTACTTGCATCCGTCCTTACTATGAATTCTTGACTTAAGTCAGGTAATTTCAAAATGGGTTTACTTGTGAGCTTTTCCTTCAATTCTTGGTAAGTCATTTCACATTGTGGTGTCCATGTAATGCGATCTGGATGTCCTTTACGTGTCAATTCAGTTAACGGTGCACATATGGAATTAAAGTTTTTGATATACTTCTGGTAGAAACCACATAATGAGACAAAGGATCTCACGTCCTTCTTGGTTTGTGGTCTCGGGGCTTTCTGTAGTTTCTCTAAATTCTTTGGGTCAGGGGTCATGTTTCCCTGATAAACTGTGTGTCCCAAAAATTCCAATTCTTTACATCCAACGCAACATTTGGTTGGTCGGGCTGTTAAATTTGCCTCCCTAAGTCGATCAAACAGCCTGTTCAGAGAGTCAATGTGTTCCTCAAATGTTTCTGTTGCTATAAGGATATCATCCATAAAATTTGTTATACAGGGATTATTCAGAGGATCCAATAATTTTTCTCATCATTCTAGAGAAGACACTAGGCGCATTCTTCAATCCAAATGGCAATCTATTAAACTCATAGTGTCCTTCTGAGGTACTAAAAGCTAGGTATGGTCTAACCTCAGGCTTTACTGGAATCTGATAGTATCCTTTACTCAAATCCACTTTTGAGAAATATTTAGCTTTATTTAGTCTGGCAAACAGCTGAGTTGTATCCGGCAATGGATCCACCTGTCCTTCTGTAATAGCATTCAGTCTCCTGTAATCTATACAGAGTCTATGTTCTCCAGAGGGCTTCCTTAAGAGTACAACACCGGAACTATACGAAGACTCACTGTGCGAAATAATTCCTTCCTTCAATAGATAGTCTATCTCTTCCTTCAAAGCTTTCTCCTTAGCAAACGGAATCGAATATGGTTTCATACAGACAGGTGTGGAGTCTATTAGTTTCATATCATATTCCAATAGGTTTGTATGCCCTGGTCGGTCTGTTAACACCTCTGCATGATTATTTAGAACCTGTTGCACTCTCTCTTTCTGAGTTTTCGTTAAATGTGTACTGATTTTCACCTGTGCTGCTGTCTCACAGGGGTGTAATGGATATTCAAATGATGAAAGTGGTTCCTTTTTCATCTCCATGGCGATGGACAAGGTCAACAAGTGTGTCTCTTCCTGATGTTCTCTTTACAAATATTTCTTCAGGAGATTCACATGATAGATTTTTTCTTTCCCCTTCTTATCTATCTTATAATTTGTTCTAGACACCTTCTCTAAAACTGTATATGGACCCTGCCATCCAATTTGTAACTTATTCTGACTCCCGGGCAAAAGAAGCAGTACCTTCTCTCCCACAGCCAAATCTCTGTCTTTCGCCTTCCTGTTATAATAGGCAGCATGTTTCTTCCTGGCTTGTTTTAAATTTTCATTGGCAAGTTTCCAGCCAGTTTTCAAACGAGTGGTCAGCTCATTCACATATTGGTATGAAGATGTAATGTTTTCCTCTGCCTTTTCATCAGTCCACGTTCTTAACATAGCTACATATGGACCTTTAATTGTGTGGACCTATTTGTCCATGCACCGGTATGGTCTCTTCCACTCGAAGCTTTATAGTGATGATTTTTCCTCCCAGAATTATCATTCACAAAACGACCGCTACCAATTTTTCTTTTGGGGCTTTCTCCCCTCTTAAAATTCTTGATGAGAGATTTCCTCTCTACATCTTCTTCCTCCAGTTGGTTTAAGTCCGATTGAGGGATTGTCGGCTTATCCTGGGGTAAGACATCTTTTTGCACTCTCCGCATAGTGGCCATTGTAAAACAGTTTAGTGAAGCTTGTCCGTGAAAAGGGGCTTCCCATTCCATTTGGTCCACTTTATCAAATCTATATTTCTTTTTATTATCAGGCCTAATTTTGCCCCGTGGCGTGTCCATGTCCTGATCCATGTTCCCACTTGTGGGTGTTCCCTCATGTGCTATGCTACACCTTTCTACAAAATTCTCAATGTCCCATCTTGCTTTGGGCCAATAATAATTTTGAGCCACCTTTTGAATGATGGTACCTATCTTCTCATGGTCCCCATCTGGTTTCACATGTAGGCTCCTTATTAAGTCTGCCCTATATCTTTTAGGAAGTACCAGCTGTCCGTGACCTTTGGATCTAGCTCCAGTCTTCCTATACATCAACTTGTTTTTCATGTAAAAATCTCCCTTGCCTGGAGTTGTATGACAAGTTGACAATTTTCTGAAACAAGGCTTGAGTGTTTTATCCCCAGCCTGTGCCTTCCTCATCTCTTCTGGAGTGGTATCTAACATAATATCCTCCTCCTGTCTTGAGGTCGACCTGACCTGAAGGGTTGCCATATACACAGGTTTCCTTCTGCAACGGTCAGTGTCATGATTGTCCATCTGACAATTCTTACACCACCTTTTTCCTTGGTTGAAAGATTTTCTTTCATCATATTTCCTTTCATCGAATTGTGGGAATTTATTTTTATTTTCATACCGTGGCCTATCAAATTGGTGCTTACCTTTATTTTGATCCTTAGGATCAAATTTATTAAAGTTCTGTGGTGCCCTAAAGTTATCCACTTGTTTCTTTTTATTACCTGTTACCTCTGCTTGAGCTGCTTGATACCTTTCAGCAACATTTAGCAACTCATCCAGCCTCTCTGCACCTTGTTCCATGAGAAACTTTCTCAGGTCTGGAGCCATGGACTCTCTTAGTTGCTCTATAAGGACCATTTCCTTAAGATCTTGGGTTTTCCCCAGAGAAGTCCATTTCTCCAAGTATGTCTCTATTCGTGCAGATAACTGGTGATAGGTTTCACCTGACAGTAGTTTAGCATTCCTAAATTTTTTCCTATAAAATTCTGCATTCTTTTCATACCTTAACAAAAGAGCCTGCTTTAGCATGTCATAATTTTCCTGATCACCTCTGCTCATTTTTTGCAAAAACTTCATAAGCTGCCCCACGAAGTCCCTGAGATAACTTTAAGCTCCACCTTTCTCTCTCTAACCCATACGTGGTAGCTAATAGTTCATACCTATTTAGGTAGCTCTCTATATCATCGTCTTTCTCAACAAAATGATCTAAATGAAAATTCATAGCTGAGGTTGAGGCTCCTTGAGTAACCGTAGCATCAGAGGCAAAGGGACTGGCACCATTTTCAGGAGCATGGCCTTGAAACTCAAACTCCCTTAGTCGTAACTCATGTTCCCTTTGTAATCTTTTATCTTCTGCTTCCCTTTCTGCAGCTAATTTCCTCTCTTCCCTTTCTGCAGCCTGTCTTCTTTCCTCGGCTTCCCTTTCTGCAGCTAATCTTTTGTCTTCTCTTTCTGCCTCCAATTTCTTAGCCTCAGCCTCAATCTGCAACCTCTTAGTCTCAGCCTCAGCTTGCAACCTCTTAGTCTCAGCCTCTAACTTTCTTTCGGCCTCTTTTTCTAATCTTCTTTCTTCGCGTTCAATAAATTTATCACATTCCGTAGTGACATAGGCAACCATAACTTGCCCATCTAATCCTAACTCTTTTGCAGTCTGTACAGCAGCAGATCGAAACTTGGCCAGGTCCGCCATTGTCTATCAGGTAAATTTCTACAATGTCTAACCAACAATTTAATCTCTAAATATATCTAATGGACAACACAGGCACCGTGAGCTCAACCTTATTTAATTCCACCCAAGGATACCTTTTAATTCTTATATTCCCTGAAGTGAATTACCCCCAATATTTTTAATAGGGAAAGATTCAAAATCCCAAGAGCGAGACCCCAATATATGTGGTGAAGTGGGATGTTATAAATATTTATAGGGACTTAGTGTACTGACTGAGATCAGCTGTGAAGGTATCTATATCTATTAAGAGTAGTGTATTATAGATAACCTTACTTGCTACCACATATCTATATATCTCAGTCAGAATTATTCTGGAATAGTGTGATGACTACGTTATGTGTCTAGGGTATGTGTATGATGAAGTGTAAGTCACAACAACAGACAGATAAACAATTTAATTTAATCCACTACTCTTGACAACACTGTGACACTCACATACATATAACACTCTATGAGAATATCTTAAGGAGTCACTGATAACTTTTCAAATAACAATATGTATTCATTGTTGTTATAAAGGTATATGTGTCCTGATTCAAATACAAAGGAACCAGGGATCACAATCAATTTTAATTACAAGTATATGTACAGACTTTATCAATATGAATATTGTAGTGACATATATTATTAAAAATATCCTATGTGTGTCAGTTGTGTAGTAGTAATATGAGGTAATACTGGTTTTGTTTTGTTCAAGCTCTGTTGGTATTTGTCATCATGACTTCAATAGTTTGTCTTTTGGGACTAGTATTGGAGATGTTCTCAGTTCCTGATATTAAGACAATTAAATTCCCCTCTGAATGTTATTTTTACAAAGTCATTTCAAGATGAGGGGACATAATGTTGAGCTCAGCTGGCCAAATCAGCTTATCTTGCGTGATGGCGGCAGGAAAGGACTCCTCTGCTCGAATTCTCCCCTGGGCTCTGGAGACACCTCACTGATAGCTAAAAAGACCAAGGAGTATGCTGTCCGACTCTGGATTCAGCAAAGCTCTGACCAGGTGCTGCTCAATACCATCAAGACCACGGTCCCTGAAATCAAGAAGGATGTACCTTCTACTTCATAACTAACTTATACTCTCTTTTTACACTGATCACAATACATCACAAACATTGAGTTCAGAGCGTTAGGCCAACTGTCAGCTTCATCTGAAATACTTTATACCAGTATTTACCTCCTTAATGGTTACCACGCCTCTGCCATTCCAGCATTATTTCTTTCTAGTCAATCATCCAGGTGTCAGTGTACTCTTTGGCCATTCCATGCCGTTTTACTTTCCTCCGACACCCTCTGTTCAGGCTGGAGCATTATAGGCTTTATCTCCTGTTTGCCACTGAACTACACATATATATACAGGCATAAATTAACAATTCACATTCAATTTTCATTAAAAGATACTGAATGGTTCAAGCTTACCACAATTCATAGAATAAACACAGATACGTTGATTAGCAATGAATTCTGGCACATTTACTGGCACAAATTCCCATCTGCTTATGTTCCAGGCTTTTATTTAGCAAAAATATGAGCTGGCTTCAACGCACTGATGCTTTATCAAGCTTATTTAAACAAGTGGTTTCGAACTAACGCTCCTAAGTGATTATATCAGCGAGTCTGGCCAATCGAGCCACGTTTCGACAAGTGTTTGAAAAAATGTTACCTTCCTACGTCTCCCTAACAACCAAGATAGTATTTATAGCCCGACCAATCGTGGTTAGTCTTTCATTTGTTGCGCTCCAATCAATTTGGAGTTTACATGGTAGGCTATTTCTGTAACGTAAGGTTTTTTTCAAACACGTTATAAAAAAATTTTATGAGCAGAAATGATTTTATGTTGTCAGGCATCCCCACTATTTTATTTTGGTTATAATTTATTAATTCCTGGACTATTTGCGTAACGTTTTACATATTCTTTGTCAGCAAGCCCTAAGGAACCCAAATATCCAAATTTAAAAGAGCTACGTGGCTGCGTTCAAAATATGCAATTCCTTCTACCTCCTGTTTCGAAGATGTGCTGTCTGGGTACTGTAATGTTTTCAAACGTAAACCCATCTATTGTTATCTTTCCTAATAAGCGTTTTTTTGTGATTTTAAAACCTAACTCTGGGAAGGGTAGTGTATTTTATCACTGTTCGTCCGAAAAAGTTAGTGCATGTAGTCTTACACGCGTGATGGCAGCATTTGTGTATCGCGCGACGCGTGTTTAGTGTTCGGCTTTCTGCCTCTCCCTTCTCGCTATCCTTTAGTCCATCTGTCTTTTGGTTTTTGGTAACATAGTGTAGAAAAAGACATGAATGGAATTTAAAATTTAGGTCAACTTGCATATTTCAAGGTTTTTCTTAGAAAGGCAGCACATTTTATTGTGTGTTTGGGAAACGCGTGTATGTTGCAGAAGGCCTTTAATATCAACGTGAAAGCGTTACAATTTGCCGACGAAGCAGAAAACAAGGGGGATTTCGAGTACCTTCTTTGTGACAGCACTGTTATTTTACCATTGCTCTTTTCTTTATTAATTTTATTTGTTAGGCTTCATATTTACCTAATAATTTATATATGTGGATTAGAATATTCCACGACAGCCTGTACAGTGCTGAAGATAAGAGGCCATTATTTGTGTAGGCCATTATTTCCTTAGAGAGGATAATTTTTGATATGTGAAGACATGTTGATTGTGAGATTATTGCAAACTGCCGAGTGTGCAGTATTGTGTGTTTTTTTGAGAGGTAAGGATCCATTAACTTATGTTATTATATAATCGCGCTGAGATGAGTGAAGGCGAGAATATTGCAAACTGCCAGGTGTGCAAGTCTTGTGAGAAATTGCCAGTAGGATCCATTATCATATTAATACAGCGCTGATGTGAAGAGTATCTTGAGGATGCCATTTATGTTGTAGCACGGCGATGATGTCCATTTGCTATCTTTGAGGAGGCCATATTTATGTTAGCACGGCGATGATGTCCGTTCGCTAAAAGGATCCATTATTATATTATCAGAGCGCTGATGTGAGGAGTATCTTGAAGATGCCATTTATGTTCTTAGCACGGCGATGATGTCCGTTCGCTAAAAGGATCCATTATTATTATGATAGCGCTGATGTGAGGAGTACTTTATTATTGTATTGCTGTAAACTATAATTTGACCATATGTGTATTCTATATTAACGTACTGTGTTGTGGTGTAATAAACCGTCATTAACTTTCACCTGCCGTTACACCATTCCATGCCTCTGATGTGTGTACCTGTAGTGTATGAATGTACCTATACACACCTCACTTATGACAACAACACACCACCGTGGTATTAACAATGGTACCCTCCATATAAACAACAGGTTAACTGATTGATCAGTGGTGGCCAGTATGGGGAACGAACCCACGGACATCATCGCCGTGCTACAACATAAATGGCATCCTCAAGATACTCTTCACATCAGCGCTGTATTAATATGATAATGGATCCTACTGGCAATTTCTCACAAGACTGCACACCTGGCAGTTTGCAATATTCTCGCCTTCACTCATCTCAGCGCGATTATTTATTAACATAAGTTAATGGATCCTTACCTCTCAAAAAAACACACAATACTGCACACTCGGCAGTTTGCAATAATCTCACAATCAACATGTCTTCACATATCAAAAATTATCCTCTCTAAGGAAATAATGGCCTACACAAATAATGGCCTCTTATCTTCAGCACTGTACAGGCATACTTTCCAAACACATCCAGGGGCCGACTCCTTCGGTCGCTGCCCACAAACTCACTGCCCACGGGAATACACATCTCCCGCCTAAAACAGATATGAGACCCGGATGTTCAAAAAACACCACTCAGTCTCACTACTTGCAAGGGCTAGCCACAAATAGCTAAACACCCGTAGCTCAAAACAGTTCGGAGTGAATACACCTCCACAATTGAACTGACTAGCGTTCACACGCTTTCTAACTTTACTTCTCGAACATACGAGGGAATTCCCCTATTACAATTTAACCTAACAACATAGCTAATCAAGCAATGTAACTCATAATCTAATCTGCTCACCTAACATTTTCCGGATCACTTCCCTTCCATTAAAATTACTCGCAACAGTTTGCTAGTATTGTTTTCAGATAGCCCACCTGAGTCTAGCTCAGGGGTCTTGCGTCTCACGACGCATGCGCAAGTTTTGTGGCGCGCTAAGAAAGACATTTTTGTTAGAGAGACAAGCTGTGGTTTTTGAACGGTCAAGACGTGTTGGCGTCTTCGATCTTGCTTAATGCCTGGGGAAGGAAAGTCCTCTGTGAGTGACCAAGATGTCTAAAGATTGTTTCTTCATGTTGTATTCTATGCGCCTAGGAGGCGAATGTGTTTTTATGTGTTTATTCTGAAGAGACACCCGTGTGTTACCGGGGCCTGAAAGGGGAGCAAAGAATAGTAACACTGTCCCCTGCCAAGCATGTCGTAGAAAGCGACTAAGGAGGGTTGGGCATGGGGCCGGTTACCCCATCCTGTAAAAAATTTAAACCACAAAAAACTTCAACAAATATGGACAAGTCAAATAAAGAAAATAAAACACAGCCATCCAAGACAGTGGAAGGTCCTCTCGTGGGGAGGCGTATGATGCAACACAGAGAAAGCCGAAAGGAGTCTGTGTTGCTGACTAACCTTCTTTCTTCTAGGAGAACTTCCAGATTTGGCACTTGGAATGTTCGGACATTAAACGAACAAGGGAAAGTGGCGCAAGTGGCAGCAGAAATGAGGGAATACAAAATCGAGGTTCTGGGAATGTGTGAAACAAAGTGGAAGGGGGTAGACAGGAAGAAACTCATCACAGGTGAATTGGTGCTGTCCTCAGGACATGAAGACGAAAGTTCACACCACAGTGAAGGGGTAGCTCTTATGTTATCTAAAGAAGCACAGAAAGCACTCATTGAATGGGAAGCTGTTGGACCCAGAATAATAACAGCTACTTTCAAAACAGCTAAAAAGAAAATTCATGTAAATGTTATCCAATGTTATGCACCAACTAATGACAAAGAAGAGTCTGTGAAAGAAGCATTTTATACTAAACTACAGGAAATTATGGATAAAGTAAAAAGAAGAGACATCACAATTTTGATGGGTGACATGAATGCAAAGATAGCTACAGTCAACACCGGATTTGAAGAAGTCATGGGAAAACATGGGCTAGTAGTAATGAATGAAAATGGAGAACTATTCGCAAACTTCTGTGCTTCAAATCAACTGGCTATAGGAGGAAGCATGTTTCCACATAAGAGAATACACAAGGCAACATGGATATCACCAGACCATAGAACAGAAAATCAGATTGATCATATATGCATAAACAAGAAGTTTAGATCATCATTGCAGGATGTAAAGGTATATAGAGGAGCAGATGTGGCATCAGATCACCATCTTCTGATAGCCAAAGTAAAAATGAAACTCAAGAGATATGCAACAATGCAAAATTATAGACAACAGTATAATGTAGGGCAGCTAAGAAATCAAGAAACAAGAGACAAATTTGCGGTCACAGTATCCAACAAATTCCAAGTGCTCCAACAGCTGGAAGATGTAGAGAATACAGAAGACTATTGGCAGCAGGTCAAAACTGTATGGAAGGAGACGTGAAGAAATACTGGGGAAAAGGGAAAGACAACAAAAAGCATGGATAACAACAGAAACCATCAATAAGATAAAAGACAGAAAAAACAAGAAAGCAGAGTTAAACACAAGCAAAACCAGAAGTTCCAAAGCCAAGGCTCAAGAAGTGTACACAGAAGCAAACAAAGAAGTAAAAAGAAGTATCAAAAGAGACAAGAGGAAGTATATTGAGGAGTTGGCAAGGGAGGCAGAAGATGCTGCAGCCAAAGGAAATATGAGAGAACTGTATAACAGCACAAAGAAGCTAACAGGGAAATACAAGCAAACAAGTTGCCTCATAAAAGACAAGAATGGGAAACTGCTTAGCAATATACAAGAGCAAATGAAGAGGTGGACAGAATAATTTGGGGACCCTCTCAATAGACCAGCTCCACAAAACCCGCCAGACATCCAGCCAGCAGAAGAAGAGCTACAAATTAACGGTGAAAGACCAACGAAGGAAGAAATAAAGAAAGCCATAAAGCTTCTAAGTGATGGAAAAGCGTCTGGACCTGATGGCATTCCAGCAGAGGCCATCAAAGCAGATATCGACACGGCTACAGAGATGTTATATAAATTACTTGGTAAAGTCTGGGAAAATGAAGAGATACCAGCAGATTGGAAGGAAGGATATCTGGTTAAGTTGCCTAAGAAGGGAAATTTACAAGAGTGCACAAATTATAGAGGAATAATGTTACTATCAGTGCCAGGAAAAGTATTAAACAGGATTATCCTTGAGAGATTAAAAGAGTCCATAGACAAGAAACTGAGAGATGAACAAGCAGGTTTTCGACAAAACAGATCATGTACAGACCAGATAGCCACTTTGAGAATAATAGTTGAACAAAGTCTGGAATGGAATTCACCACTATACATCGGATTTGTTAACTACGAAAAGGCATTTGACAGTGTAGACAGAGAATCACTTTGGAAATTGTTGAGGCATTATGGAGTTCCCCTGAAGATCATTAATTTAATAAAGAAAACATATGAAGACATGACATGCAGAGTTCTTCACGAAGGACAGCTTACAGAACCGTTTGGGATAAGAACAGGAGTGCGACAAGGATGCCTCCTGTCTCCATTTCTTTTCTTGCTGGCAATAGATTGGGTTATGAGATCATCGGCAACACACAACAGAAATGGAATCCAGTGGACTCTGACTAAGCAGTTGGATGATCTGGATTTTGCTGATGACTTGGCTCTTCTGTCCCATAGCCGTAATCAGATGCAGGACAAATTGAAAACACTCGATGAGAGGTCACAGCAATTGGGTCTGAAAATACAAAGGGAAAAGACAAAAATAATGCGAATAAATGCAGGTAATGATAACAGGGTTGAACTTGAAGAAACACCAATACAAGATGTAGAATCATACATATATCTTGGCAGTAATATAGACAAAGTTGGAGGGACAGACAGCGATATCAAAATAAGAATACAAAAGGCAAGAGGAGCTTTCATTGCATTGGGAAATATATGGAGATCAAGAGAAATAGGATCCAACACGAAAATAAGAATCTTCAACTCAAATGTGAAGTCAGTCCTATTGTATGGCTCAGAGACATGGAGAACAACAAAGACAACAACCAAAAAGCTACAGACTTTCATAAATGGGTGCTTGCGTAAAATAGAGGGATTAAAATGGTATGACAAGGTTACCAACGTGGAACTGATGACAAGAACTAGACAAGTGCCAGTGGAACAAGAAATGAGAAGAAGACGATGGCGATGGATAGGACACACACTGAGGAAACCTGTTGATAGCATTACAAGGCAGTCCTTGTTCTGGAACCCCCAGGGCAAGAGAGGCAGAGGAAGACCAAGAAGTACATGGAGAAGAAAGTTGGAAACAGAGGTGAAAATGATGAGAACATGGAAAGGACTTGAGATGATGGCACGTGACAGGAGGACTTGGCATGTGTTTGTTGAAGGCCTATGCTCCTTTGGGAGTGGAGGGTTATGAATGAATGAATTCTTAAGAGTTGTCAAGGTAAATTAGCCTCCAAATCATTTTCTCTATTGCCAGAATCATGATTAACATTTGTTACCAGCTTAGTGACTTTTCCCTGGGCGGGAAAGAGTCCATTTAGAATACTAGAATTTGAGCTCACGAATTATGCTGACATTGTATGTATCGGGTCTGTGAATGCCCGAAGAACTTTATACCTTGTTTGTCCAAGGATTCATAGAGGACACTGTATTTAGAGGCCCGCCATATTTTGCGGCCTGCTGTATACTAGAAAATGTATCTGACTTGCTGGTGTCAGAGTAGAGCGGAACTAAGCTCATATATTTGAAGACCCGCTGGCAATGCGGGGTATTTTTGCTGTAGCTGAAGAAAGAGAGATAGATTGAGGTCAGCATCATATATGCACAGCTTACTGATGAACTGTTAATGCAAACTGTACTGAATTGTTGTCATGTTTACGATGTCCTGAGTTTTGTCAAATGACTATTTATATTGATGTCGGCGTACCTTGTAGTCGTACTGTATTAAAGTGTTGAAAACGTCAGAGGTGTTACCAAGCTCCATGACTTTCTACGTTGTGATGCAAGAGTGTGTTGTCCAGTAGATGACTGTCTTCCACGAACCTTTACACACCCATTCGCACTCTTTGATGTCTACTCACACATCATTACTGTGATTCATAAACACTTTGAAGTCAAGAAATGAATGCCAACATTATGGCGGCAAACCAGGGCTACAATATTTATGATAGCCTGTGTGGCGTTTGAGTTACAAGAAATACTGTACAGCAGCTCCTACCTTGTTGATGAAATGCGTTCACACTCCAGCAACATCCACGCTTCTACACAACAGTACTAAGGCCAGGGAGATCTGCAACACTACCAATCAAGCAACAGCCTGTTACACTTTTGGAGGGCAAAACACACTGTTACAGGCTATAAATTGTTATTTGGTTTGCAAAAGTAGGCCTTATCTGTCAAGTCTTGTGAAGAAAAAAAAAAAAAAAAAAAAAAAAAAAAAAAAAAGGAAAATTGAAAAAATTACGCTATATAATTGCAATAAAATGTTGAGAATATCAGTGCACATTTAATTTGAAACGTATCTACACATTTTGATCACAGTTAGTTCTTACTTACTTAGTCATTCCCCTTCTACCGTGAGGTGTAGAGGTTTGGAAGAGAGAGCGCCAGACTATCCTATCGGCTGTTTTTCTCCTGGCCTGGTTCCATTCTAGTCCTCGGTCCTTCAAAGATTGTCTAATGTTGTTCTCCCAGCAGACTCTGGGTCGTCCTGGGGGTCTGGATCCCTGACTCTTTGTTTCCCATGCTTGTCGTGGTAACCGATCTTCTCCCATTCTGCAGACATGGCCAAACCATCTTAGTTGGGACTGTTCTACTTGGGTCTGCAGGGGGTGGGATTTTAGGCCTTGGCGTATCGTCTGGTTGCGGACCATGTCTCTTCTTGTTACTTCAACCACCTTCCTCAGATACCTCATTTCTGAGGTTTGGATCTGGCTTTTGTGGGTTGTAGTCATTGCCCATGACTCGCATCCATATGTCAAGACTGGGACATAGGTGGAGCGGTATACAGCCATCTTAGTTTTCTTACCAACCTTTCTCTTGCTGAGGAATCCTCGATTTATGGCATGAAAAAGTCTCCCAGCTGCTGTATTTCGAGTGGCCAACTCTTCTTTGATGCCTCCCTTTTGGTCTATAATAGCTCCAAGGTATTTACAGTCTTTTTAAGCCTAAACAACATCTGGAAGTCCTCTCAATACAGCACAAGCACAAACTTAAGATTATATCAGAGCTGTGTGCTTTCTGTGCTTCTCTGTGGTGCGGAATGCTGGAGAGTTACAGAGAAGAAAATGTCGAAATTGTACTCATTTCACACAACATGCCTAAGAATAATTCACTGAATCTTTTGGCCCAATAACGTAACCAACCACGATCTGTCTACTCGGAGCAAGCAAGAGGACATGCACATCATCAAAGCTGGCAGACGCTGGTGCTGGGTTGGCCATGTCCTTAGAAGATACCACAATGCCATCACAAGAACAACTATGCTTTGGACCCCTGAAGGAAAACGAAAGAGAGGCCAACCAAAAACAACCTGGCGGAGGACTGTGGAGGCTGAGATGCAAAGAATGAACCAGAGTTGGGGCACTGTACGAAGGATAGCCACCGACCGAGCAAAGTGGAATCAATTTGTTGTTGCCCTACAATACGCCCCTAGGCGTGATGGCCACTGACTGCTTTGAAGGTCGGCGGCTAAGGATCAAAGAAGAAATGATTTAGCGTGGTCAACCTGCTCCAGGACCTGTTCTCCCAGCTCAAAATGATGTCTTCTTTCTTTTCGTGATATCACCTTGGATTTTGTTTTAGAGCTGCTTATGACCATCCCTCTCTTCTCCAGCTCTTCCTTCCAGACTTGCAGGTTGGATTGGAGATGTGCATCTGATTTAGCAATCTGGGCAACATCATCAGCAAATGCCAGCTCTGAAATACAGACCTGTCTCATCTTCCAGTATCCCACTAAATACTTTCTTGTTCCCTCCTTACATGCCTTGATGATGTCGTCCATGAGGAGTATGAAAAGATATGGTGACAGGATATCACCTTGTCCTACACCAGTGGTGGTCCAGATCTCTTCTGACTTATGGTTTGTTGTCCTCACATAATTTCTGCACGACGTGTTGAAGCTCTGTATAGCATGAATAATAAATAGTGGGCCAGTCCACTATTCATGATTCCTCCCCACGCATCTCATATTAGGATTTATGAAAGTTCTTTCGGTAAGCCTGTTGCCACCACCGGTTGCTTTCAGTGTCATTTTTGTGTTACCGTCTCTTGTCAACGGGGTTTCTGTTAGCTTATAAAGTCAGTTCGTGTTGCAACGTCGTTTTGACATTTAATTCCTGCTTATTTGATTTATCATCAATGTTCATTGTTTCTGGCCATATAATATTTGTGTTCTCTGGTTGTAAATGATTCTCTAGGTTTAGAGCATAATCGTGCCTTTGTTAGAATCGCAATAATGGGGCTAAATGGTTAACCTTCAACAGCAGTTAATTGACAAGTCCGTTGTGGTAAGAGTCCAACGAGTACATTTAATCACAGCATGAAATCCAACAAGACATTTGATAATCATCAAATAAATTAAATAATCCGTCTCCTGAGTTTACATCAGTAAGTCGTCATAACGTCAGGCCATTTACACGTCATTCCGTGGATCGGCAATCCGGTAGCGAATGGCTAGAGTTAAGCGATCAATATTATTTTGGATACTTCTTAATCTAAATTGCTCCCTGTATATTATATCCGATGTGAAGAATATTCCACTTCATCAAAAATGAGACGTTAATAGTATCCATATCCAATAGGCAGACCCTGGTGCCATATAATACATAAATCCTTTACATCAATAACATTATCACGGGAGTCTTCCAAAAATCGTGTCCGTCTAAGACCACGATCAACATAAAAAGGGTGCTATTACAATGTCGTCACGTGCTAGCTTATCAACGCGACACGTCATCCTAAAAACTATGCAACTTGTACACTGCGCGTTCACTACCGTGAAGCGCAAAAACATAATATATATTATTAGCATTTCAAAACCCAAAATGTGCAACTTTTAACAGAGCTCACTACAATAGTGGCTAATATCATAAATCCTCTCGTAACATTCCCCTGGCCAACGGGGGGTAACAAAAATCTATTCAAAAGATTTTTTTTTGTCATAGTTATATGAAAAAAGTAAAAATTTAACAGATTATCGACCTACGTATCACGTAATATCGTCGAAGGTTGTAGTCAAACTTGAGTTCATGTCAACAACTACAAAAAAAAAATGTCAAGTTAACAGATAAAAAAGGTCAACTGTCAGAGTGTCGACTAACAGATAAATAATTATGTCTCTAAATAACATTATAACTTAACTAAGAAGAGTGTGAAGTAGTAATCAATATAGACTAATAAACTATAGGATTAACTAAATGTATTGTGTGAACGATGTTATAGAATATAAATATACTTAAGTGAAATAAAGTACGGTTTAATAGTTAAAGAAAGTAAAGAAATGTATGGAAAAGTAAGGAAAAATTAAGAACGTATGAAGAGAAAGTACTAGTAAATTAATAGATTAGGATAGAATTAATGTTTGCAAAAGAAGAAAAATATCTAAGTAAATATAACTAAATAAGTAATAATATGGAATACTAAATAATATATATATATATATATCTATGTATATATAAAATATAAAAATATAATACCTATATATATATATATATATATATATATATATATATATATATATATATATATCATTATTATATCAACGTAAGTTCATAAATGCATGTAATAACCAACAGTTAATTAACTAACGTAATTATATTATCTATTTGTGTGATACTGTATGTATAAAAATTCTTTTCTAATCTCTTTATTTAATCACTATAAATCTCGAAATAAGTAATGTCAATTCCAACGAATACGCTGTCCTTATTTCGTAATGTTCCATCAACAACACTTCATGTAGTCATAATCTATCCTTATTTCCGAAGAAAGTAGTTGAAAGTACCTCTATAAGTCATTTTGATCCTATTTTCACTTTGTACTTTGGATGAAGAATGTTTGAAGTCGCTTGAGTTATGTAAGGACACTAACCAAAGTCCGTGAACATTCAAACGAGGTCGCTAATGTCAAGTGATTATTTGAAACGAAATGTTACTATTTTGAACGTATGAAGAATGTTTCTTTGTTAATTTATTTGACCTAGGATTCTGTAAGTTCTTTGAATTTGAAATTTCATCACGAATTTTCCATCGTTTTTAACAGACTCGATGTGTTTGTTCATTATCAGTTGTGAGTTTGTAGTCTCTCGAGTTTGTGACAGACTGGATGTGTTTGTTCATTATCACTTGTAAGTTTGTAGTCTCTCGAATAAAGCTCAGTAAGTTTCAGTATATAAACAGTTTGAGTTCATTGAGTTATTTCTTTTCCATCGTTTTGTGACAAAGGATTGCGTGACAAAGTATCTGCCACCACATGTTCGTGTCCTGGAATGGCTTCAATTGTGAAATCGAATGGCTGTAACAATATGGAGAAACCGGCCAACTTGGCGTTTTTGTGGTTGGCTTTTCTGAGTGAAGCCACTGCCTTCTGGTCTGTCTGAATGACAAACGGTGCGCCAAGTAAGAATTTCTCTAACTTCTGAATTGCCCATACGACGCCTAACAGTTCCTTGTCTATGACGGAGTATTTGCGTTCGGCATCATTGATTTTTCTCGATATATATAGAGTTGGGTGCAGTACGCCGTCATGTTCTTGTAACAGGGTACCTCCTAATCCGTAACTGCTCGCATCTGTACGGAGTATAACCATTTTTTTAGTATCTGGTAAAGTTAAAATAGGTTGCCTGGAGAAAAACGATAAAATTGTATTAAACGTTGTGTCGCAGTCAGTTGTCCATTTAATTTTTGTAGGCATACCTTTCTTCAATAGCGAAGACAAGACAGCCGTAATGGACGACAAGTTGGGAATAAATCTACTATAATACTGGACGAGACCCAGTAAGCTCTTAACTTGTTTCTTTGTTTGTGGAACTGATAGTTTTAAAATCTTTGAAACATTTTGGGGAATAGTTTGGATTTGTCCATCCCCTATGATATGTCCTAGGAATGTTATTTCATGGAAACCTATTTGCATTTTACTTGGAATGGCAGTTAAGTTATTAGTTCTTAAAATATCTAATACTGAACTTAAACCTATGAAATGTTCATCAAAAGACGAACTGAATAGACAAATGTCATCAATATATGTGGTGATGTATGATCTGCAAGATAAAATTTTTCGCATCATGCGAATGAACGTTGCAGGAGCGTTCATTGCCCAAAAGGCATGACATTCCACTGGTAGAGACCTTGTGGAGTCGAAAATGCAGAGTAATATTTTGCTTGTTCAAATAAGGGAATCTGTCAATATCCCTTGGTTAAGTCAATTTTTGTGAAATATTTAGCTGATGAAAGACGAGTAAGTAGATCGTCAATTAAAGGGCGAGGTTCACTGTCTGCTACAGTTTGAGCATTAAGTTTCCTGTAATCTACGCATAGACGTATATTATTGTCCTTTTTTCTAACAATAACTAGTGGGGAAGCAAATGGGGAGCTACTATGTTCTATTATTCCTAATTCTAACATTTGTTTAAGTTCTTAAGATGTTTTATCTTGAAAATGAATAGGAACGGAGTAAGGACGAAGTTTTATTGGTGTACTGTCCTTAAGTATAATGTCGCGAGAGATTATTGAAGTTCAACCTGGTATATCAGTCAAAACATCAGAGTAAGTCTCTAAAAGTTTACTAATAGAATTATTTTCCTGTGAGGTAAGTGAAGATGAAATAGCAACATCTCTCCAAGATTCGGATGATTGTAATGCCGGTATAGAAAAAGACATTTTAACCTCAGGAAATGATGATTCCTCTTCCTGAATTACCGAAAGACCAGAATATTGGCAAGAACCAATTGATTTATCGTCTAAGTCGTGAAAAATAGACTGTTGATGTAGTGGACGAGTAAAGAACTCTTTCAAAATGTTTATATGGTAAATTTTTTTCTGACCTTTTATGTCTAATATATAGTCGACGTCAGAAATTATGTCTACTACCTTATAAGGACCGTTCCAAGCGATCAACAATTTATTATCCTTTCGTAGAAGTAGCACGAAAGCTTCGTCACCAGGAAATAACTGGCGTAATCGTCTATTTTTATTTTGGAATTGTCTTGCTTTATCATTCGCAGCCTCTGATGAAGCTGTTGCCATTTGGCAAGCATCTAGGATTTGTTTACGTAAGTTAATAACGTATTCATAGGATGACTGTGTTTCCTGAGTCATCTCAGAGTCGAGTAGTAAGTCTTTCATAAGTCCCATTGGACCTCTTGGTGGAGCACCAAACACTAACTCGAACGGAGAGAAACCGGTCTGTTCATGCGGAATCTCTCGGTACAGCTGGAATAGCTCTGTCCCAATCTTGAGGAACGTTTACAGTAACTTTATGTAACAGTTGTTTAATGGTGCGGTTGAGCCTCTCAACTGAACCATTGCTCATTGGATGATAGACAATACTGAGACTTCTTCCTATATTAAGTGTCTTCATTACTTCCTTCACTTTATCAGACACAAATTGAGGTCCATGATCTGACAGTAATTTTTTTGGAAAGCCAAGTCTGGAAAATATCAATAACAAAGCATCAGCTATATCAGATGTAATATTTTTAAGAGGTATAGCCTCTGGCCATCGAGTGCATAGGTCGATGCATGTTAATACGTACCTATGACCTCTTGCAGTTGGTAACATAGGACCAATAATGTCCATTGCCATCTTATCGAACGGACGAACCGATATCTCGCAGGCCTGAATGGGAGCATTATGGAATGCTCCACGAGACTTAACTTCCTGGCAAATAACACAGGAACGTACATACAAAGATATGTCTCGTGATATTCGTGGCCAGAAAAAAGACGACAACACTCGTGAACGTGTGCGAGTGTAGCACATGTGACCCGCGAATTGGGAGTCATGTGCATGTCGTAGTATGTTTATCCTTAACGATGATGGTACTATGACCTGTTGTTTTAACTTATTCTGTTCCATTTTATTTCTAAGTAGAATACCATTGTTGATAGTGAACCAATGTTTAACTTTATTATTGACAGAAATATCATCATAGTTTTTCACTAATGCAAAAAAATTCTTCAAAGAGTTATCTTCTCTTTGCTTGAGTGTAAAAGACTCTCTATCAATCACAGATTTAGGTTCAGTGTCAATGTTATCAACCATCTTGGTAACTGCAGTATCCTTCTTTTCTAACTCATGAGCTTGAGCTCGTGTTGTCACTGGATTGGCTGCATACAAGTTCAGTCTTTCCCATTCTGAGATCTCCTCAGGTGTACAGTCTTTGCTGCCATGGATAATTATTGTTACTACATGGAGGTGCATTGGTGGTCAACGCTGCCCCTGTATTATGTGTAAATCTTTGTTGATTTCTGGAGGTGGAGCGTTGTCTGTCTTGAACACCTGAATAATTATTGTTATTGCCCCTACTGTTATAACTTTTATGTCTTGGTCTAAAATTGTCATTATTAATACGCCAAGTGTTACCATTATTATTTACCTTGTCATTAGAAGGTTTATTCCAACTTGGTTTTTGTTGAAAATTATTTTTATGTTTAAACTGAGGTATTGGATTTCTGAACTGTTGTCTCCCTCGGTTAAAATTATTATAGTTGTTATAATGATTTTGTCCATGATTATAATTATCATTATATCTTCTGTTAAAATGGTTCATATTTAGGCTGTGTGTTCTTGATTTGTCATAACTATTATATGACATGTTGGACGCCACAGGTAATGGTTCTGTTAGTTGTGAATTAGCCATGCTGACATTAGGATGTGCGGTACAATAATTTATTGCTATATCTTCTAAAGCAGCAATGGTAGGTGGTTTGCGTTACTGTAAGAAGGAAAAAATGGTGGACTAACAGAGGATAGCACTTTATCTCTGGGTATCTTTAGCTCCATTTTGCAGATTTTTCCAAGTTAATTTGTCTTACATACCTGTTCAAAACGTGCCAGATACGATGCCAAATCGTCGAAGTTAAGCTTAAAATGTGGCAATTTAAAGTTATAATAGGTTTTGTGTCGGTTAGATGAAGACATATCTTGTGAATTAACACCATAGCTAGTTGTAGCGCTTTGTGCTTTTAATTTGGCTGTTTCTAACTGAATAAATGCCAATTCTTTTTCTTGTTGTCTTATAATCTCTTCTTGTTTCCTTCTATTTTCTTCTTCAATACATAAAATTTCATCTCTTGCCCTTTTTCTATCTTCTTCTTGTTTAGCAATTTCTTTTTGTTCTTTTAATTTAGCCTCACGTTCCTCCTCTTCTCGTTTCGCAATTTCTTTTTGTTCTTTTAACTTGGCCTCACGTTCTTCTTCTTCTCGTTTCGCAAGAGCTAGTTGTTTCTCTGCAAATTCCCTAAGTTCTGGTCCATTGTAACCAAAATCTTTTCCAATTTTAACGAAAGATTCTAATGTAGCCATCTTGAAGTTAATAATCTATTTATTTAATCAATAATATGTATTAATCAACAATATAAATCACCCAATCAATTATATGTGCCTAGTGGACAACGTAGTACTATTACTAGAATATGGTACTAAGTACCCTTCTTTATGCCTAATATAATCAAGGCAAGATATAAATTTATAGTTATTTATCAATATATTATACCATCATGCCACAGTCATGATGAACAACTAATAGTAACTTGGACTACTAGTGCAAATTGTTGCAATTATAGTCAAGTATTTTTTTTTTCAAAATTAATCAAAATGTTTTTATCACATTGTGATGGGGCCGGGAAGACACCCCTGAGGCCCCACCCCCACTTAAGTTCAAGGCATGTTTGTCGCCCATATATTTTCGGTCGGCCCACGTGACTGTCAGCTCACGTGACGGTGCGAGCCTAGGTTGTGAAAAATCTGAAGTAGAAGATATGTAATTAGGCCATAATAATGCCTAGAAATTAATTGTGGTGTATAGTTGTGAGTCAAATTTGATATTCGTGGGTTATATTAATAAGCTGTAGGTTTTATTTGTGTTTTCGCTATTCCAAAAGCGATAATCGCGTGTGATATTTAAGTAGCCAAGATTAATACGTTCAGCATGCAGTAAGTGAGTGATGCGCCATAGGGCCTATATAAGAAGCGCCTAGCCGGCGAATGAGCGATTTTTGCAAGAACCGCCCAGAGAGAGAAACGAGGCGCCCTGTGTGGGTAAGCAGAAGAACACAAAGACATGACACGTGAGTTAATCTAAATTAGCATTAGGTTTATATAATTCTGAAATAATATCGATGTGGCTATTTTAATGTTTAATGAGATAAAAAGATAGATAGATAGATGTGAAAGTTTAAGAGCGATTATTTCATTCATCAGAAAGGCAGATAGATGTTATTTCACAGGAATTTAGATAAGATTAACAATAGCAAGATGGCACCCACGTGGCGAGGACTGTATAAAAAGCGGCGCCAGCGAGTCGGAATAACACGCCCCGCGTGGTAAATGTTACGCCATGTGACACGTTGTGTATTTAGTTCCAGTTTGGTTTAAGTCGAGAATAATTATATTTTATTTCTTTAATGTAAAAGTAATTGAGCGTATTTCACGATGATTGATTATTCTACTGTATATATTTATGGGTTACTTTGGTTGATTATTATTTAATTATGGTTATGTGAAGAATGGTTTGTGAGAGCACGTGGGCTCACTTGGAGATATATATTTCTCTTCTCCGCTCCTGTGGGAGCATGGGGCCACCAGTGTGGTTTCATCCGTATGAAGCATTCAGATGCTCGTGCAGTAATAGTTTCGGTAGCAGTCTGTGTTACACGGTGAGGTTGCCAGCCTCATGCACAACACCATACTAGTCTCATTAAACGACATGCATGAGTGTGTGTGTGTGTGATAGCTGAGTGTGTGCTCTTGCAGTAGTGGTTTTGGTAGCAATCTGTGTTACATGGTGAGGTTGCCAGCCTCATGCACAACACCTTACTAGTCGCATTGGACGACATGCATGAGTGTGTGTGTGTGATAGCTGAGTGTGTGCTCTTGCAGTAGTGGTTTCGGTAGCAATCTGTGTTACATGGAGAGATTGCCAGCCTCATGCACAACACCATACTAGTCTCATTGGACGACATGCATGAGTGTGTGTGTGTGTGTGAAAGCTGAGTGTGTGCTCTTGCAGTAGTGGTTTTGGTAGCAACCGATATTACACAGTGAGATTGCCATCCTCATGCACAACACCTTACTAGTCGCATTGGATGACACGCATGAGTGCGTGCGTGTGTGATAGTTGAGGGTGTCAGGTAGTACACGTGGAAGGACTGTTTGGCAGGTGAGAGTATCATTATTTAACTATGATTTTAACTAGTTCGTTGCTTTGTTTGCGTTTCAGGATTATTAGGAACTGAGCACATGCTGGGTGTTTTGTTTTGTTATGTTCGCTAGTTTATTTGTTTAATGTTTGCTTAGTCACTGAATGGGTTGTAAAAATAAATACAGCCCCTGCCTCTAGAATCAAGAGTTTTATTGTTGTTCGGGTCGGTGCGAGTGTGAAAAGAGAGTGATCAAACATATCACAATATAATCATCATCATCATCTTGCCCACCCCATCACAATTGGCGTCGTCGGCAGGATCAGGCAGACAGTGACACCAAGCAAACAGCAAACAAACAAATAGTGTAAACACCCAGCAGTGCGGTCTGGCAGCAAGATGGCCACGAGGAGCACATGTGCTACGAGCAGAGGGGAGCACGAGGATGTAGATCCAACACAAGTGGTCGGTGCATCAGTGGTGCAAAGTGAGGGATCAGTAGCAGGTCCACTGCCCCAGCCAGAACACATGCGGTGCATAATGGTGCCCACCCACAAGAAAGTGAGAACTTTTGGAGAACGCACAGGGCCAAATGCGGAGGACTATGCAAGGGAGGTTAGAGCTGCTTGGAGGTCCGGCTACATGAGTAAGGAGGACCAAGCCGATGTGATCCTCGACAGTGTAACCCCAGTTGTCCGCAGTGAGCTGCGGATACAAGTAAGAGACAATGGCCCGGAGGCAATGCTTCAGGCCATACTCAGGGTGTGTGGGGAATCGAGGAGCACCCAAGAACTAATGGCGCTATTTTATTCAGCGTACCAAGGGCCAAGGGAATCGGTGCGTGAGTTTGCCCATAGGCTTCATGAGATATTTGAGCAGGCAGCAGGGGCGCAGGAGAAAGCCAATGGTGTCAAGCTTGACGAAACGGTGCTAAGGGACCAGTTTGTTGCCAGTCTAAGAGATGACTTGACGCGGAGAATGATGGAGAACAGGGTCTGGCACCAGCCTGCAGTGTCATTTGTATCCATCAGAGATGATGCTCTGAGATGGACTGGGAGTGGTCAAGCAGCAAGAGCTGGGATAGCCACAGTCACCGCATCCGACGAAGAAATGGCACCCAGAACCATCTCTAGACGCCACGGGGACAGCCGCAGGTACAGAAGTAGAAAGAAACGTCATTTATGGAATGGCAGCCAGAGAATCAGGTGCTATAACTGCGCTGATTTTGGGAATCATATAGCTGCCAGGTGTCCATGTGGTCCTCTACCTAGAAGATGTTTCCAATGCAAGTCAGCACAACATTTAGTGGCGAGCTGTCTGTTTGGTAACTCTGTGGCTAGGGCATCACACAAAGTGGAGCGCAGGCAGAAGGACCGCCACTCAGAAGGAAGGTTAGAGATTCAACCATCACAGGAAATGTCGACCAGCAGCGGACCAAATCCCCAGGAGCTTGAAGAAAGAAACGTGAAGGGAGAGCACCAAGAAAACCGGATCAAGATGGTAGGAGGTCGGCCTGAAGGAGTAGTGCTGATGGAAGGGAAAGAGGTAAATTGTGTGTTTGACACAGGTTCACAGGTGTCTACCATCACAGAGCAATCTTTCAGGGAGATGTTTGGAGGGCTCCCCTTGGATGAGGGTAGATGGGTGCGCCTGACAGCAGCAAATGGTGCCACCATTCCATATATTGGTCACTTAGTGGTGGACATACAAGTTGGGTGCACAGTAGGGAAAAACTGCGGGGTTTATGTTGTCAAAGAAGTACAAGGACCTAGAAACCAGAAGAAAACACCAGGGATCATAGGTACTAATTTCCTTGTGGAAATCCCAAACATACAGAACATACTAAGATGGGAGCCTCCAAGGGATCAGGGGATGACGCAGAAATCAGACTCTATAAAAGTATGGGTAGCTGGGAGAAAGCAAACCCACATACCTGCTCGATCGATCAGGGCCATAACAGTCAAATGCAGGAGAGGAGGCCAGTCAGAAAGAACTTTTCTCTTTGAGCCTAACAGAGACTTAGAACACAGAGGGCTGATTATGAGTCATACATTGACTGTTCTTAGAAGTGGGTCCTGTGATATTCAAGCCATAAATTTGGGAGATGAGGACTTGTTTTTAGCTCCCGGGACACAAGTAGGAATACTGACAGAAGCTAGGGTGGACTATAGCACATATTTCAGAGTTGTAGGAGCTCAAGAGGTAGAAATGTCAGCAAGTCCACCATACACGAATCCAGAGCAAGAGATGTGCCCAATTGACCTGACCGGGTTTGAGGGCAGTGAGACTGAAGAGCAGGAAGTAAGAGCATTGTTGAGACGCTATGCCGATCTTTTTGCCACAGATGAGACAGATGTAGGGTACACGGACAGGGTAAAGCACACCATCCCATTAACAGATGACACCCCAGTTAAGCAGCCTTACAGGAAAATACCTTCTGCTTTCTATAGAGCGGTACAGGATCACCTGCAAGGATTGCTTGACAAACAGATAATCAAGGAGAGTTGCAGTCCTTGGGCCTCCCCAATAGTTTTGGTCCGGAAGAAGGATGGTCGGCTTAGACTCTGCGTAGACTTCAGGGCACTCAACAGCAAGACGAAGAGGGATGATACCCTCTACCCCGAGTAGACGAGTACCTGGATGCGCTAGGAGGAGCAAAGATATTCTCATCACTTGATCTGGCAAGTGGTTACTATCAAGTAGCAATGGATGAGAAAGACCAAGAGAAAACCGCCTTCACTACCCCGTTTGGACTGTATGAATACACCAGGATGCCTATGGGCTTAGCCAACTCTGCTAGCACTTTCCAACGATTAATGCAGAGCAGTATGCATGATTTAGTGTTCCAGCTGATACTAGTATACCTTGATGACATTTTAGTGTACTCTGAAGTTGAATGGAGGAAAGTGTAAGCTGTTCAGGACAACGATTAAATTCTTGGGGCATACTATATCAGCAGACGGAATAGGGGCTATGGAAGACAAGGTGAAGGCTGTTCAAGAGGCCCCTGTACCACGTTCCCAGACTGAGTTACGGTCATTCCTGGGATTGGCCAGTTACTACCGCAGATTTGTGCCGGGCTTTGCAAAGATAGCCAAACCGCTACATGATTTAGTAGCTGCGCTCAATCAAGGCATGCAGACTAAAAGACGAAGTAAGTCACCCATAGGAGAGTTGTGGACAGAAGAGTGTGCTGTAGCCTTTGAGACACTGAAAAAGGCACTAACCTCCACACCGCTACTAGGGTTCCCTAACTTCTCGCTACCATTTATCCTGGAGGTAGATGCATCATTTGAAGGATTGGGAGCAATTCTCTTGCAAGTGCAAGATGGAACAAAGAAAGTCTTCGCATATGCAAGTCGCACACTTCGACCCTCTGAAAGAAACTCAAAAAGCAGTATGAGACTGGAACTGCTAGGTCTTAAGTGGGCCATGACTGAGAAGTTCAGAGGTTACCTGCTAGGATCACAAGTAGAGGTATTTACAGACAATAGGGGTCTGGCCTTCTGGGAGAAAGCTAAACTGGGAGCTATAGAGCAGAGATGAATGGCCCAGATGGCGATGTTTAACTACACAATCCGACATCGGGCAGCAAGAGCCAAATGAAATGCAGATTATTTGTCCCGTTTTCCTATTGAAACCGCAGGCGAGGAACTGAAGGATGATGCAGATGTTGCAATAAGTGGCATAACAGCTGAGGTTATTAGAGAGTTTACCCAGATACCATATGAGATAGGGTTGATGACAGCAACAAGCCAGAAAGATATCAGTGAAATGGTACCGGCCGAATCAACCACAGCACCAGCAACCACTCAAGCATTTCCCACCTATTCACGTGAGGAATTGATAAATCTCCAGGGAGCTGATGATGTGGTAGCGATGGTTAGGAAGATGTTAAAGGATGGCACCAGACCTGCAGGAAAAGATGCTCGAAAGATCCCCTTGGCTGCAAGGAAACTACTTAAACAGAAGTGACAGATGGGTTGTTATACCGGACAGTGAAGGGATCAGATGGATCCAGCATGAAACTACTGGTAATACCTGAGTCCATGAAACCACGGATACTAGACTCTGCTCACAGGGTGGGCCATCAGGGAAAAAGCGCATGCTGCAGTTGCTGAGAAGTAGGTGCTTCTGGGTAGGCATCACAGCTGATGTTGACGTCTTTTGTCGCAGATGCAACCGATGTAACGTCGCCAAGGCACCTCAACTGAAGTTTCATGGGCCATCGGGAAACTTGATTGCCGCCAGACCACTTGAGGTGGTAGCAATGGATTTCACGCTGCTAGAGCGGGATTCCAAAGGGTTTGAGAATGTATTAGTGCTGACAGATGTGTTCAGCAAGTACACCATTGCTATACCAACAAGAGACCAAAAAGCAACAAGTCACCAAGGCCCTGGTGGAAAAGTGGTTCCAGTATCTCGGAGCTCCTCAGAGGATACACTCTGATCAAGGCCGGAACTTCGAGTCAGCGATAGTCGCAGAGCTGTGCAAGGTATATGGAGTCCACAAGAGCTGCACTACAGCTTACAATCCTAAAGGCAACGGACAGTGCGAGCGCTTCAACAAGACGTTGCATGATTTGCTGAGACCCATGACAGCCGACCAGAAGCGAAGGTGGTCTGAGCATCTAGCGGAGGTGGTTATGGTCTACAACTCTACCCCCCCACTCTTCGACAGGGTACTCACCATACTACCTCCTCTTCGGCAGAGAACCGAGGCTTCCTCTAGACTTCATGATAGGCACGCGCCCAGATGAAGAGCCGGAGACGACTGATGAGTGGCTGCAAGGTCACCTAGAGAGGTTGCACATAGCCCACCAAAAAGCTGCAGAGAGAATGCAGAAAATGGCCGCTGACAGGAGGGAGAGAAGTAATCAGCTTCCAGGCCCCACACCATTGCGAGTGGGTGAAAGAGTGCGGAAAAGAGTGCATTACACTGACAGGGTCAAAATACAAGACGTGTGGTCCAACGACGAATTCATTGTATCGTCAATTCCAGAAGCAAGCGGTGGTCCTTATTTGATAAGGCCAGCAGGCAACGAAGATCTGAAGATGAGGGTTGCGGCGCACGAACTGAGACGAAGTGAGGACAAAGATGATTCTCCGAATCTGGTAGATGCTACACTAGGCCTACCTGAGGCACCAGCTTTGCCAGATGAGACAGACCCTGGGGAGGACGTGCATGGGCTAATGCCCGAACCAGGCTGGTATGTACTGCAGCCGATAGAGGGTCCTGCCCCGAGACGATCTGAGAGGTTACAACTGAAGCGCCAGAGGGAGTGATGTTGTCGGGACGACAACAAAATCAGGAGGAAGATATGTGATGGGGCCGGGAAGACACCCCTGAGGCCCCACCCCCACTTCAGTTCAAGGCATGTTTGTCGCCCATATATTTTCGGTCGGCCCACGTGACTGTCAGCTCACGTGACGGCGCGAGCCTAGGTTGTGAAAAATCTGAAGTAGAAGATATGTAATTAGGCCATAATAATGCCTAAAAATTAATTGTGGTGTATAGTTGTGAGTCATATTTGATATTCGTGGGTTATATTAAATAGCTGTAGGTTTTATTTGTGTTTTCGCTATTCCTAAAGCGATAATCGCGTGTGATATTTAAGTAGCCAAGATTAATACGCCCAGCGCGCAGTAAGTGAGTGATGCGCCATAGGGCCTATATAAGAAGCGCCTAGCCGGCGAATGAGCGATTTTTGCAAGAACCGCCCAGAGAGAGAAACGAGGCGCCCTGTGTGGGTAAGCAGAAGAACACAAAGACATGACACGTGAGTTAATCTAAATTAGCATTAGTTTTATATAATTCTGAAATAATATCGATGTGGCTATTTTAATGTTTAATGAGATAAAAAGATAGATAGATAGATGTGAAAGTTTAAGAGCGATTATTTCATTCATCAGAAAGGCAGATATATGCTATTTCACAGGAATTTAGATAAGATTAACAATAGCAAGATGGCACCCACGTGGCGAGGACTGTATAAAAAGCGGCGCCAGCGAGTCGGAATAACACGCCCCGCGTGGTAAATGTTACGCCATGTGACACGTTGTGTATTTAGTTCCAGTATGGTTTAAGTCGAGAATAATTATATTTTATTTTTTTAATGTAAAAGTAATTGAGCGTATTTCACGATGATTGATTATTCTACTGTATATATTTATGGGTTACTTTGAAGTGAGAATATGTATTTAGATTTCCGGAGAGCGTGCGTAAGGTGTAAGGCACGTTGAGACAGGTGTTTCTATGTTTGCTCCCGGCGGAGCATGGAAACACCAATGCAGCTGGTGTCCATTACAAGCCGACAAGAAGCATTTATATGCTTTGGCAGTGATTTGTTTCGGTAACGATGTGTTTCATGTGATGAGTTCCCAATCTCATCAGGGGTCGTATACGACACGCTTGTTACCAGGCGCACCAGTCGTCACTTACATGTTCAGAGGGCAGTGACGAATATTGAGATGGATCAGTTCGAGGTGGTGGTTTACTCTTATTAATGAGAGTACTTGATGTACATGTAGTTGAAGAATATTATTTTATGTCCAGTTGATTATTATTTAATTATGGTTATGTGAAGAATGGTTTGTGAGAGCACGTGGGCTCACTTGGAGATATATATTTCTCTTCTCCGCTCCTGTGGGAGCATGGGGCCACCAGTGTGGTTTGCCTCTGCATGAAGTATTCATATGCTCGTGCAGTAGTAGTTTCGGTAGCAATCTGTGTTACACGGTGAGGTTGCCAGCCTCATGCACAACACCATACTAGTCTCATTGGACGACATGCATGAGTGTGTGTGTGTGATAGCTGAGAGTGTGCCCTTGCAGTAGTGGTTTTGGTAGCAACCGGTGTTACATGGTGAGATTGCCAGCCTCATGCACAACACCTTACTAGTCGCATTGGACGACACGCATGTGTGTTCGTGTGTGATAGTTGAGGGTGCCAGGTAGTACACGTGGAAGGACTGTTTGACAGGTGAGAGTATCATTGTTTAACTATGATTTTAACCAGTCGTTGCTTTGTTTGCTTCTCCAGAATTAGCAATCGGGCACATGCTGGGTGTTTTGTTTTGTTTTGTTTAGTGTTTGGTTTGTTTAATGTTTGCTTCAGTGTGCTCTTAGTCACTGAATGGGTTGTAAAAATAAATGCAGCCCCTGGCTCTAGAATCAAGAGTTTTATTGTTGAATCGGGTCGGTGCGAGTGTGAAAAGAGAGTGATCACACATCACAACACTATCATCATCATCATCTCGCCCACACTATCACAATATTATTACCTAGTTAATTTACACTATTATTATTATACTATCAATTTAAAAATTAATAAATACAAGATAAACAATAAAATAAAGTTTTACAATACACTAGCACATCACAATTGACAAATGCAGACATAAAAATGATTAAACCAACGAAATATAACAATCGGAAGTACTCAAGTAGAGTCAAGGTTGAACTAAATCTAGGTCAAAGCACGTACACTATAAACGGTGAGGTCACCGGACTCTATAACTGACAAATATGTAATAATTATAAAATAAACGATAGAAAGGTTGAGAATGAACGTAATAGCTTACAAACAACGACGAAAAATGAATAAAACTGAAACTTAATACAGAAAAATATACCAAATGTCACATCACTTTACAACTGACACCCAATATTGAATTTTTGCAATTACAAGCAGATAGTTCTCAGGTAATTTATTTGGGGATCTCTTGTATCAAAAATTGCAAATGTTCAATAAACCCTAGGAGCGATCAGAACTGTTGCGGTCAGCCAAAGCGATGTAACATCAGTTCTTATTCCCGCCAATCAAACCCACTTAAATATATACAACCATACGAATATTATATAAATACAAGTAAAATACATGAGCCAGATATGGCTGCTAAAGAAAAATGGACCACAATTGCCTTAATAAACCACAAACGGGTACTTAGCTTTTTTTGAGTTCGATAGTTTTCACCGAACAGTGCTGGCATGCATCAATGGTAAAGATAGGTCTTTCTTGAAGATAGTATTAAATGTTTGGATCCAAGATTGTTCTTGAGTTTGTAATGTTATGATGTATGTATATAAGCATTACCTCGTCATCTACACAAGCACACACATGTTTCAGAAAGCACTCAGTAAAAGCATGTTCAGTTCGTAGCCATGTTTATTTACAGAATATCGTACATGTCAAGATTCGCATTATATTACAATGTGTGGTTCGTACTTTAATGTATTCATATTACATCCCCCCTTTTTTGAAAAAAAAATGTGTGCAAACATTTCCAACGAATTGTTTCATGTGAGAAAGGATAAGTATGTGTAATGCTCAGTGTGAGTATATATGTCACTGTCTGTATCGGCTGGGAGGTGTCACTGTACGGCCAGAAGGAGTGGTGTAAAGTGCTGGTGGTTCTGCGGAAGTCCCTGGTTTAGCTTGAGTTGGTTGTGATTTCGGCCTTGGCGCTTGTTGGTTTTGTGGGGCACCAAAGTCTGGAGTTACTGCATTGTCTGTTGAAAGCATGGGAATTCTCTGTTCTGTTGTATTCTGTGGGATTTCTCTTATGTCCACTCTGTTTCGCCTCAGGAGGTTGCTGCTGCTGTCTGGTCTTAAAGTATAGCTCCTGGGTTCAGGGTTTCTGGAAATGATTGTTGCTTTTGACCATGTGTCATTGTTGTGGTTGTAGGTAGTCACATGCTGACCAGGATATAATGGTGGTAAGTCTTTAGCACATTTGTCATAGTTGGATTTCTGAACTTGCTGACGATGCTGAAATTGATCATATGTGCTGTCTCTATGTTGTGGACGGAAGTGGACCTTAGATGGTAGGAGGTCTTTAATTCTTCTATCAAACATAAGTTCTGCTGGACTGTCGATCTTACTGTCTACCGGTGTTGTTCTCCATCTCAAGAGTGCTAGGTGTACATCCTCTGTTCTTGTTTTCTTCATGATTGACTTGATAGTTTGTATCTGTCTCTCAATGAAACCATTAGATTTAGGGTATCTAGGTGATGATGTTGTGTGTTTGATCTTCCAGTCCTTAGTGAAGTTTCTGTATGCTTGACCTGAGAAATGTGGACCATTGTCTGATCTAATTTCATCTGGGATGCCAAACATGCTGCAATACTTCTTTGTAATGTCTGCAATAACAGCTGATGGTGAGGGTTGTGGAAGTTTCTCAATGATGGGAAATTTGCTGTAGTAATCAGCAATAATAAGATAGTCATTATTGTCGATTGAGAAAATATCAGTTCCTATAATGCTCCAAGGGCTCAATGGTATGTCTGATGGTATGAGAGGTTCTCTGCACTGCCTATTTGCATGTTCTTGGCAAACTGAACAGTTTTTACATAGTGTTTCTATGTCCTTGTTTATCTGTGGCCAGTAAACATCTTTCTTTGCTCTCAGTTGTGTCTTCACAATACCAAGGTGACTATTATGGAGTTGTTTAAGGATGATATCGCGTTGTGTTTCTGGTACTACAATGCGATCTCCTTTAAGGATCAGACCATCTTCGATGCTTAACTCGTCCCTCATAGAGAAGTATGGACGGATGTGTGTTGGAACTTCCCTGATAGAGCTTGGCCATCCATGGTATATCAGTTCTTTGAGAGAGTTAAGAATAGGATCTCTCGTTGTGTCTTCTCTGATGTGTTCAAGCCGATTATCGCTAAACTTGACAGAATCAACTTTGATGTTTGGGGTAAGATCTGTTATCTTGTTGGGGTTTGGTAGTCTGCTGAGAGCATCTGCAAAACCTATATCCTCTTTAATGTTGTTAATAGTTACCACACTCAGCTTTTCGCACATTGGTAAACCCAAAATTGCAGGTCCTTCAACATCTACCAAGTAAAATGTTGACGATGTCCATTCTGAGCCTCTGTATGAACATTCAAGTGTTTCTGCTCCAAAACAGTCTATACTTGTTCCATTGTAAGCTCTTAGCTTTGTCCTGCCACTCCTACGTTTTACATCCCTTGTGGGAAATCCTTGCTCATCCACCTTGTCAGGCATGATCTGTCTGAATATTCTTAAGGGTAGAGTGTTACCTTGGGCACCTGTGTTGTCTTGAACCGAATGTTTCTTTCTTTGTGCATTTTAATTCCTGGTATTCGGAATTGTACCTTGCAGAAAGCCTGCGTTCTCTTTGGTTCATTACTGAAAGTTAGTATCTTCACAGTATCAAAAATGGAAGGATCACTTTCTTCACTGGAGTCAAGGTCCTCAGTCATCATAGAGTGTGTTTGTTTTGACGACTTTCTGCTGTGAAGTTTGTGTTGAGCACTGTCTTGTTTCCTCTTGAAACATAATTTTATCCAGTGGCCCCTCTTTCTGCAGTAATGACATGTAGAGTCTTTAGCTGGACAGTGGTTTTGTATGTGGTTTAGGCCACAACATTTACACATAGCACCTCTGCTTGTGTTGTGTTTTTCTTGTTGTTTCGAACCAGTTGCTTTGTTGTGTCTAGGTTTATAGCTTTTCACTGCATCCACCTGGGCTGCTAATGTACCTTGCTGAATTTGTTTAATGCTTAGTGCTTGTGCCTCGTGTTTCCTGCCTTCATCCAGAAGTTGTTGTAAAGTTAGCGTATCACTCTGGCTCAGTAGCCATTTCTGGAATTCTGGCATTGGTGTGCTAAGAAGAATCTGTTCAATAATTCGCTCTTTTTCTTCTTCGTTGCTAAATTTACATACTCTTGTTTTCTCCTTAATGCGAGTGAAGAAATCATCTAGGCTTTCACCACGTTTCTGTCGCAGGTGGTGAAGCTCTAATCTTGCCGCTCTAAAGTTTGTGTGCTTTATGATCAGACGCTTTTCAAATTCGTCCAATATGGCTACGGGGTTGGTTGCCGACTCAACCGGCATGGCGGTAGCAAAACTGTTGTAGATTTTCAAACCTTCATCGTCCAATGCTTCTAGGATATATGGAGTTAGGGTTTGTCCTTCCAGACCAGTGGTCTTGGAATATAGATCTATGCGTTGGCGCCATAACAAGAAAGCTTCACTCTTATCATCTTGACCGGCAAATCTCATTTGCGGTGCGCTGCGGTAATGTTTAGCTGCCATTGTTGACCTCGATGACGAAAATTAGCCGAATAAACTGTACTCACGTGTTATCGTGTAGCTGTTTTTTGCGTCAGTCCGGTATCGACCGCTGCCACCATGTAATGTTATGATGTATGTATATAAGCATTACCTCGTCATCTACACAAGCACACACATGTTTCAGAAAGCACTCAGTAAAAGCATGTTCAGTTCGTAGCCATGTTTATTTACAGAATATCGTACATGTCAAGATTCGCATTATATTACAATGTGTGGTTCGTACTTTAATGTATTCATATTACAGAGTTGACGTTCGACATTGTTTCAAACGGTCTTGACTTTTGACATTCATCTTGCACACAGATTGATGACGTTGTGTTGCCCTTGAGTCGTTATGCGTATTGCGTCATACGGTGCAAGTCACGTGAGCGATTTACGATTGTAAACACATTCTTGGCAATTCGAACGATAAATTGTCTTTTTGAATTAGACTTGATCTCGTCTTAGCAGGAATAAGAAATTTTTTTTTTCATTACTTGTTGTTCCGTTTCCCGCGTTGGCCGCTACTTTGTTGTTTCATTCCCCGCGTTGGCCGTCACTTTGTTGTTTCATTCCCCGCTGCTGGCCGCCACTTTGTTGCCACTGGCTGTTGCTTTCAGTGTCATTTTTGTGTTACCGTCTCTTGTGAACGGGGTTTCTGTTAGCTTATAAAGTCAGTTCGTGTGGCAACGTCGTTTTGACATTTAATTCCTGCTTATTTGATTTATCATCAATGTTCATTATTTCTGGCCATATAATATTTGTGTTCTCTGGTTGTAAATGATTCTCTAGGTTTAGAGCGTAATCGTGCCTTTGTTAGAATCGCGAATGATGGGGCTAAATGGTTAACCTTCAACAGCAGTTAATTGACAAGTCCATTGTGGTAAGAGTCCAACGAGTACATTTAATCACAGCATGAAATCCAACAAGACATTTGATAATCATCAAATAAATTAAATAATCCGTCTCCTGAGTTTACATCAGTAAGTCGTCATAACGTCAGGCCATTTACACGTCATTCCGTGGATCGGCAATCCGGTAGCGAATGGCTAGAGTTAAGTGATCAATATTATTTTGGATACTTCTTAATCTAAATTGCTCCCTGTATATTATATCCGATCTGAAGAATATTCCACTTCATCAAAAATGAGACGTTAATAGTATCCATATCCAATAGGCAGACCCTGGTGCCATATAATACATAAATCCTTTACATCAATAACATTATCACGGGAGTCTTCCAAAGCTCGCGTCCGTCTAAGACCACGATCAACATAAAAAGGGTGCTATTACAATGTCGTCACGTGCTAGCTTATCAACGCGACACGTCATCCTAAAAACTATGCAACTTGTACACTGCGCGTTTACTACCGTGAAGCGCGAAAACATAATATATATTATTAGCATTTCAAAACCCAAAATGTGCAACTTTTAACAGAGCTCACTACAATAGTGCCTAATATCATAAATCCTCTCGTAACAAAGCCTGTATTCTACATGCTCCCCAAAATTCATAAGATCGAAAACCCTGGCAGACCTATTGTCTCGGCCTGCTCCTGTCCTACGGAACACATTTCTGACTTCCTCGAAAGCATTTTCCAACCTATCGTTGAGAATCTTCCCTCCTTTGTCAAAGACACTTATCATGCTCTTATAACTTTCTCCTCTATCCGACTCTCAGCAAACCGCTCCTACCGTTTTTTCTTGTTAGACATCTGTTCTCTGTATACCTTAATTTCCCACTCTGATGGTCTCCGAGCTCATAGGTTTTTTCTTGACCAGCGCACATGTCCTTCAATATCCACTGACACTCTTCTCCGTCTTGTTGAACTGGTCCTTCAACTTAATTCCTTTGAATTCAATGGTCAGTTTTTTTTAAAAACCAAATTAGTGGTTTTGCCATGGAAACGAAAATGGGTCCTAGCTATACCTGCATGTTCATGGGCCACTTAGAGCATCAGATATGGCAACAATACTCCGGTCCTTTCCCCGGGTTTTACCGCAGATATATCGATGATGGCATAGGTCTCACAGATATGTTCGAGACTTATTTATTCCACTTCACCAAATTTGTCAACTACTTCCACCCCACCATCAAGTTCACCTCCCTCATCTCCACAGTATCTGTCAACTTTCTTGACATTACTATTACTATCACGCCCTCCTGCCTTAATATCTCAGTATACTATAAGCTGACAGATGCCCATAGCTACCTTCTGTATACCTCCTCTCATCCTTTTGACTCCCTTCCATTTTCACAACTTCTACGCCTCCGCCGTTTGTGCCCAGACGACGATGAATTCCACTTCCGAGCCAATGAGATGTTGGATTTCTTCCGTAGCAGACTTTATTCGGAACATGTTCTCACTTCTGCTCTCCAACGTGTGCTCCCCATCTCTCGTCAGGAGGCCCTTAAACCTAACTATAAATCCACTTCGGATAGAGTCAAATTAATGTTGACCTATCACCCTCACAATACTGCAGTCAAACAGATCCTTTTCCGCCACCTACCTATCTTCCAAGTAGATTCTGTGACCCAAGAAATATTCGGTGAAGTACCTTTGGTGGCATATAGACGCGACAAGAACCTGAAGGATCTTCTTGTTCACTGCTGTCTCCCAAAGGAGAATGCCACTCACTTTGGCACACGACCTTGTGGTCTGACACGATGCAACACGTGCAAGTATGTCATCTCAACCCACAAGGTGTCTTTTCCTGACGCTACGTTCACCATCACCAGTAGCTTCACGTGTGAGTCGCGCAATGTCATTTATACGATCAAATGTAAACGTTGCTGCAAAACCTATATTGGCCAAACAGGCAAATGTCTTCGGGACAGATTCAGTCAGCACTTGAATGACATCTCTCATAAAAAATCCACTCCAGTTGTCATATACTTTAATGGTCCTGACCACCATGGTCCCATCGACATCCAGGTCAGGGCGATCAGATCCTGCTCCTCTGACACTGCTTGCCAAGTACAGCTTGAGAACCGACGTATCCACATCATGGGGTGTCTTAAACCAGCTGGTCTTAACACTCTACACACTTTTGTCTGGGGTTACCCTTTCCTCTCTTATCCTATTTTTCTGCCGCCCTCTAATAATATGTATGAATTTATAATACACTGTTTTTAATATGTCTTGATTTGTTGTTTCATATTTATTTATCTCCAACTCAGTCTGTCCTCTTCTATTTCCAGTCCCCACTAATATTATGTTTCGGTAGTTTATTGTTCAGTTTCGTTTTTTAGTTTCTTAGTATGTAGGCTATTGTTTACATCCAGTGGTTGCAGTCGTTTCTTTCTCCGGGAACGCTCCTCCCTTCGTGGGCAGCAAAAGTTTTAGGACTTCGATGCCTTTAGGGAAGTACGAAGGTTTTATTATTTTTATATTTATTTAGGTTCTGTGGAGGACCCTGTCTGCTGATGCTTCCACCATGGCACCCTACGACCCATGACGGGTTACGGGTTGAGATGAGATGATGTGTCCTATCAAGCCTTCACTTTCTTTCCTTTCCCCGACGAAGGCCTTGTGGCCTGTAACGTTGGCTATTTTCTTTGTCTTTTGTCCTCGTAAGGCGAATCACCTTTTTCGATTTTTTTTCCACACACATCCATTAGGCCTATAGCATGAATCAGAGTACTTGGAATGTAAAACAGTCCCAAAGTTTGCTCCAGGGGACCCTGTCAAACACCTTTTCCAGATCTATGAAACAAAGATGGATCTCACTCTTATACTCAAGGGCCTTTACAGTCAGCTGTCTGAGTGTGAAGATTAGGTCTTGAGTACTTCGGTTTGTTTGGAATCCACACTGGACCGCATCCTATTGTGCCTCATCTAGACGTCTGAGTCTCTGCTCTAGGATTCTAGAGTAGATTTTACCAGGGACACTGAGAAGGAATATGCCTCTATGGTTTCCACATTGTCGATTGTCACTCTTTTTTGAAAATTGGTGTTATGATGGCAATCTCCCAATCCTTTGGTATGGTCTTGTTGCACCATGCTGCCTGTAGGACACTTAAGAGTAGTAGGTTGCCTGATGCTCCCATGAACTTAACCAATTCTAGTGTTATACCATCATGCCCTGCTGCTTTGCCCATCTTGATTTTTTCCAGTGCTGCCTTCAGTTCTTCGATTTTTATGTCATCTTCACCATCATTTGATTTCTCTTCTGTGCTAGTGGTTATCATTTCTGATGATTGACCTTGATCACCATCCAGGAGTTCTGAGAAATATTCTTTTCATCTTTCCATTACTTCTTTTAGGGCAGTAAGCAATTTGCCTTGCTTGTCCTTTATAAATTTGAGATGGCATTGCTTTTCCTTCCTCGTGTTCTTTAGGGTCTTATAGAACAATTTATGATTTTCTTGCAAATCTTTTTCTAGCCTTTCTCCTAATTCTTCCCAGGACTTCTGTTCTGCTGCTAGCACTTTGTTCTGTTCTGAGTGTCACATATTCTCTATATTTCTCCATTTGACCTGTTGTGTTTTTAGCTCCTAAGTATTGTTTCCATGCCATTTTCTTCTCTCATATTTTCTTTGACTTCCTCTGTCCTCCAAGTTGTCTTCTTTCTCTTGTTCCCAAGTCAAACTTCACTGCATGCTTCTGCAGCAGCTGTCTTTATGATGTCCTTGAATTTAAGCCAGAGGGTTTCCAAGTCATCAGGTTGTTCTTCTGTTTTGCTTACTGCTGCAGCAATAAGCTCCTGATTTCTGGTCTTAATTTCTGGCTCTCTCAGCTTGCAATTCTTAATGCTCATTTCTACCGTTCGTTTACTTGGTTTCTTGCATAATGTTGGGCATTTCTTAGGCTGAGCAACTCTTTTAATTGTTCATTTGATTGTAAGCAGGTAGTGATCACTTTCAATCTCTGGCCCCCTCCAGACTCTAGCATCCCGGACATATTTGAGTGAGCTCCTCCTAACAATGGCATAGTCAATCACTGACTTCTCATTCTTTGTTGGTTCACATCTAGTGTATGCATGTATGCTCTTGTGGGGGAACTTTGTGTAAAGATCAGATTCTGCTCACTGCAGAATCTAAGGAATTGCTTTCCATTGTCATTGAGAGTATCTTCTCTACATCTTCCGATAACTCCACCCCATGATGGTCATTTCCAACTCTGGCATTGAAATCTCCAAGCATGATAATTTCATCTAGGCCGTCATCCACTGTCCTTTGAAGAATTCCTCCTTGACCTCTGCTCTCTCATCCTCATTTGGTCCATACACTATGACCAGGTTGACTATGGTTTCTCCTTCTTTTAGTTTTACAACCATAACGCGCTCTGAGACAAAGTTCCATCCCTTGATACTATCTTTTTGGTTTTTGGCCACAATGCAGCCCAGGCCCCATTTAGCTCTTTCAGATGTGGGTACACCACTGTAGAGCAGCATGTTGCCATCGAGATCCATGACTCCTTGTCCCTTTTTCTTTGTTTCTGTTATAGCCAGGATTTCTAGTTTTGCTTTCCTCATGTCTTCCACCAGCTCCTCTTCTTTCCCATTTATACTTCTTGTGTTCCAGGTTCCATAAGTCGTAGTCCGTTCCAGTTCATCAACTGTAGAATCAGTCCAATTTTCTCAGTTGTAGTTCACATAATCATGATTTAAGCAAACAGGTGATTGGCCTGTTGTGCCTTTTCATGGTGAAGGGGCTGCCTCCTTACGGCCTCCATGCAGGCTGCCCTTCTCCTTTTTCAGCTGAGCTCGGGACCGGCCTAGGCAGAGTTGCATTTAGTATACATTTAAAAATCTCTGAATCACTCAGAAAAATCAGTATGGCAGAAATTTTTTAAAATTTCATCACAGACATACTATCATCAAACATGTATAACACCCTTTTTTAATCTGCTAAAACATTCCTGTATGGCTGCTAATTGTCATAGCTGATGTTTGTTGCCAGTACAGTTTGTTTATAATTATCAGGTCCATACCATCGATGTTGATTCTGTCTAGCATCTGTATACTTTTCTTATGTTTTAATGTCTCAAATGTGTATAAAGCACAGGCATAGATAGATTATTGGTGAAAGTTATAATTTTTTTTAATGATCATAAACACATTTTGCATGCTACTTGACAGCACTGAACCATTCAGAAGAAAATCAGTATGGCAAAGACTGTTAAATGTGACATTGGATATACTATCATTAAACATAAATCCCTCCTCCATATATTTTCAGGTTGTGTTTTTTTTTTTTTTTCACCAATATTTAAAAAAAAAAAAAAACTTTATGTGATATTTCTTGTGATATCAATATCTCAAATAACCAGAAAGTACCAAATTTTCTAAGATTTTTTCATACATAATTCATTTTTATTTTCAGATTGAAAAAGAAAATATGGAACAGAAGATCCCATTCCTGGATAAAAAAATAAAACAGGACATCTGTATAGATATTAAAGTGAGTATTCTCTTTAAATTCTGATAACACATTTTTATACAGCCAAGTGAGTTAAACTGAGAAACTGCTAAAATATTGTCGATTTAAACCATACATGCCACATGCTATGGTTTATTCATAATCTGTACATGATGTTTGCATTTTCAGAAGTGTACACCCTGTACATAATTTCTGTACATGTTTACTAACCCATTCCCCTTATTACTGTGTCTCAGAGTTCTTTTATAAGGTCTATAGAACACAGGATTTCCCAGTCTGTTAGTGATAATTAAGCACAGAAATAGACTAAATGATGACACCATCACACTATTTTTACAGTGTAAAATAAACTCAGATATTTATTGTTTAGGTTTTTAAATAAATGAAGACCTGCTTTAAAAGGCAAAGTCCCCCAGCCTCATTTATAATGCAGCCCACTGTAATTGAAAATATTTCCATGAATTAACTCTTTTGATATTCTTTTTTCAATCCTTGTACAGGTTTTCTGGGTCTTTGTACAGGGTTTTTGATTTTTTGGTACAGGTTTTTCATCTCAGGGTTTTGGCATGTTTGATTTAAACATTTTATTACTTATTGCTAGGTCCTTTGTGTTTTTTTTTTCTGTAACAATGTAGTATATGTAAAATATGGTCTTCATAAGCGACAGAAACATGAAACAGAGAGAGAAAATAAAATAATTTAAATACATAAAATTTTATCATGTACAGTCGAACCTCTTTATTCGGATGCACCTGTATTCGTAAAATCCAGTATTCAAAAAAAAAATTTGGAGAAAATAATGTACCCATATTTGCAAATGTCCCTATATACTCGGAACAACGCCGGTTAGTCTGCAGCTGAGCATTGATCAGTACGCATGCTTTTTGAGCTCTTGTGATTCAATTGTTATTGTTTTGGGTGTAACTTTGTGTTATTTTTATTTTATTATTAAAAATAAGTGATCATGGCCCCAAATAAAAAGAGTGAAAAAAAAAAACCTAAAAGGAAAGCTGTAAGAACCACCATTGAATTAAAAAAAGAACTTATTTCAAAACACGAAAATGGAAAATTTCTTGCTGACCGAGCCAAGGAATATGACATGTTGACATCTACCATATTTTCTATTCTAAAAAGTAAAGGGGCAGTAAAAAATGCTAATGAAGCAACAGGTGTTAAAATTCTTGTGAAAAAAGGACATAGCCAATTGAAGACATGGAAAAACTGTTGTTAGTGTGGATTAATGAAAAACAGTTTGCTGGTGATGGTGTTTCAGAATTAATAATCTGTGAAAAAGCAAGGCAGTTATACAGTGACCTTATTAGTGACAAGTATGGAACCAGTGATGAATTTAAAACAAGTAGGGGCTGGTTTGAGAAATTTAGAAAAAGAAGTGGGATTCATAGTGTAGTAAGGCATGGAGAGGATGCCAGTTCTGACCATGAAGCAGCTGAAAAATGTGTTTTCAATTGTGATGAGACCAGCCTATTTTGGAAGAAAATGCATAAGAGAACATATAACACCAAAGAAGAGAAAGCATTACCAGGGCACAAGCCTATGAAAAACCTGATAACACTCTCATTTTGCTCTATTGCTAGTGTGGACTGCAAACTAAAACCATTGCTTGTGTACACTTCTAAACATCCCAGAGTATTTAAACAGCATAATGTGATAAAAAGGTAAACTAAATGTGATGTGGTCTAATACTAATGCTTGGTTAACGAGGCAGTCTTTACTGAATGGATTCATGAGGTGTTTGGCCCAAATGTGCAAGCCCATGTAGAGACAAACAATTTACCATTAAAGGCTCTGCTGCTCATGGACAATGCCCCTACACATCCCCAAATAATCTCCCTCCTCCACATCACTTCCTCCACACCATTATCATAAAGGTAATGTTCTTCCTAAATTTTTATTTGTACAATATTACATTATTAATGTTGTTTCAGGGTTCATGTATGATTTTTTGCGTGTACATGTTATTTTACAAATTTAATTAACCAATATTCTGACTTAAAAATGGTTTGTGATGAATTAATCCAATTTACATTATTTCTTCTGCAAAAAATTATCCAATATTGAGAAAATTCAATATTCAGAACACTCTCTGGAACCAATTAATTCCGAATATAGAGTTTCTACTGTAGTTGTCAAACTAGGGCAATGTTTAAGACTGAAGTGGTTTGTTTCAAACTTGAATATGTTCAACATTTTGTTTTCAGGGACACACAGTGAAGATAGTTATCAAACTGGGACAATGTTTAAGACTGAAGTGGTTTGTTTCAAACTTGAATATGTTCAACATTTTTTTTTTCAGGGATACACAGTGAAGATAGAAAGTGAAGTAGAGGAAGATGGTCATGTTTCCGCAGGGAGAGAGAGTACGAGGAGCAGTTCCACATCTGTATATCCTGCTGGGAACAATTTACTCAGTAATGCTTTACAACTTTTTTACATAAATGTAACCTGTGCTCAATATGTTACCACTTTCAACAGATATGTAACATAATAAGTGTTATTTATACACATCCACCACAAACATCAAAATCTTTTAGTGTTTCTACCATATATGCACACAAGTGTGTTTTTTATTTTTAAATTTCGATTATTTTTTCTTGTTCTTGTATCTTTAGTTCAGACAGATAATCACTTGCAGAAAATTGTACTTGTTTTGGGGAGTGGCGTACCAAGGATTTTTAGCACCGGGGGCAAAACAGGAAAAAATGTGTTTTCCGTTACCGCCAGATAAAATACATGTTCATTTTGTAGACCAATCAAAAGAAAGTTTGAAGGACTATATCAAGCACTGTAGTGACTTATAAATTCTGTTAAGAACACCTGGATGAATTATTGTGAAAATATGAAATTTAAGATTTAATTAAACCCAAAATAAAACAAATACAAGGTACACCGCTTTAAAAAAAATATCATTGTCAATATTGCTGCCAAGGTGTATGTATGATTCTACATCTTGGTGTGCTGCTTTTTCAAGAGCAGTATTTTTATCACTTCCTGAATTTAGTCTCATTAAATTTGTTTTCTCCCTGTGTATTTTCAGACTCACTTGTTGTCACCTCTCATTAAGTATTTTCATTCTGTCATACATCTAATTACAGTTTTGGGATGGGAGAGCCAGTTCATCTATACAATCTAGATCATGAAGCTTGTTAATCAGAGTTCAATAGGTTTCTATTGGGTGAAGTTGCTGTTTTCACAACCCAATCTGTAAACTGTAGGAAGGGAAATTGTAACAACAGGCATCCCTGTTGTACTCCAGTTCTTAAGTATTAATATGTGACAAATGTTAAGTCTTCGTGTTTTCTTCATTAAGTTAATAATCTTCAATGGGATTCCATTTTGTCTAACCATTTTCCAAAGTGGTTCTATGTCTACTCTGCCAAATGCCTTTTCATAGTCCACAAATGTAATGTAAAGAGATACTTTCCATTTCAGACTTTGTTCCACTATTATTTTCAATGTGGCATTCAGATCTGTACATGATCTGCTTTGCCTAGAACCTGTTTGTTCTCTACCCATAAACTCTTTAAGTTCTTGAGGATGAACCTGTTAAATATTTTGGCACTCTTCTGAATACCGGTCCCAAATGACTCAATATGGTTTGTGTTAGAAAATATCCCTTACAGGGCCTCACTTTGACATATAATAAAATAAAAAAAAATATATACAAGTAGAAATGAATGGGAAACTACTCTTGAAACACAGAAATTGCCAAAAGGGAACTTTTGGCGCCCGGTGAAGTGAAGTGAAGTCAATACGTATTAATAATGTTAGAAGGTTATATGTTGAAATTTTCGCACAAAAGTTTTAAATACTGTCCGAAAACATGTTGTTTGTGACTGTAGCGCTACTTAAACTCTGCTAAATAACAATGAAACTTTCCACGACTAGTGCCACCTTGGTAACGTTGTTTCCTCTTACAGGGTTCGTAGCGACCTTGAAAAACCTTGAAAAATGAAAAAAAAAATTCCAGGCCTTGAAAAGCCTGGAAAAATGGCCAACAGCCTTGAATTTCCCGCATCGGACCTTGAAAAAATATTAAAAATCGGAAGTTTTTTTATTGATGGTATTTTTCGTTAAACTTCAGTTACCGCAGAATTTTTACTTCCCTTTGGGCACAAAATCCATTTCCAGACGTTTTCGGCGGTTCGATTTTTCGGCGATTTGCGTTTTCGGCGAATTGCGTTAACGATGTGAAGCAGATTTATTTTTAGCGCGCGTGTCTGTTGTTACTCGAAAGCGGTAATTTCCTATTACTCGTGGGTTTTTGCTTCACAGTGAATATGTGTAGTTATGTCTTGTATCATAACAGTTAGAGTTAGATTTAGTATTAAGGTTAGGATTAGGGTTAACGCTAACCCAAATCCTAATACTAAACCTAACCCTAACTGCTACGAAAGGACACATAACTACACATATTCACTGCGGAGCAAAAACCCACGACTGGGAAAAAATGTAGCCTATTTATAACCTCAGACCTAAGGGCCTTTTATATTTGGATATGCGCCCTAATATAACCGACTAGGTTGAACGGGACGAGCCTCGCAAAAACTTAAAAAAAAAACAACAACACCAAGAACTTGTCTCTATGCATTCATGTTGTATTAAATCGTTCATTTCAACTGAGGTAAGTAATACATTCATTTATAAAACATATTTACATAGGCTAAGTGCGGTTTATAGATAGGCCTACTGTACTTGCGGCCGTAATTTACAATGTAGGCTTATTTACAGATTTATTTTTAACCATGGCCAAAATTAGTGTTTGAATGAAATTTCTTGGTTTACATCTGCTTACAAGAATATGTTTGACACAGTTTGAGATGGTCAAGAATAGAAATTGATGGCGATTCCATATCCTATAGCCTACTCTGTTATCAGGCGTGTCCCACTGTTCATTTCACCACATTTTTGGGAAATAAATATATTTTGAATGCTTTTTCATTATATTTATGATGAAGAGACATATCCCGTTCTGCTCTGCAGGGTTATAATTAGGATATGCCTAGGCCTACATGTTTTCAATTCCAGATAACATGAATAACCGCCGATACATGAAAGTGGCGTCACATCTGTCAAATCACTGTAATTAGGATAAATGAAAATTACCAATTTTGTGCATAGACCTATGTTATTTAAAATTTAAAAAAAAAATTTTTTTAACACATTAACTACCGCAAGCCGCTGTCAGCAGCTCACAAAATAATCACATTTGGACCGCAAGCCGCTCAGAGCGCCAATCTAATTTTAGTAATAAAACGAAGGAAAAATGTACTGAAACTGTCTGATCTGGTTCGAGATTTTAAGTTGCCACCGGAAAACAAATTCCCAAAGCATGGTTGTTGTAGAACACTGGAAAATTGATATTATGTTCATATTTTTCAGCGTTTTGGGTTAGTTACCAAATCGTGTAAAACTGTTTACCATGGCAGCTAGTGATAGGACTACAAAAAATGCGTGTACATCTCGTCTAACGGCTGAATAGGATAGAAACGTGTTTCAACAATTGACTGATAGATCTAGTGACGAGGACAAGAGTGAAAACGGTGTGCACATTGATTGAAATTGTGATTTTGATAGAGATGGGGCGCAAGCAGTTATAACTGTGAAAATATTGCAAGTCCTCTGCCATCGGAGGGCCTTGAAATAGCAACAACCTCTATTAGAGTTACAACCGGTATTTATTGTAATAGTACATTCATTTATCTTTAAAATGATGTGTAATTCATAAAAATCTGTAAACAATTACGAAAACTACAGCTTACTTTGTGCAAACACTTACAGGATGAAAATGGGGAAAAAATTTAATTCGGCCACAGTGTGTTTTTCAATTCGGTAGTTAATGTGTTAATCGAAACAAACAGAAACGATAAAACAAAACAAACCCCAACAGAAAAAATCAAACAAAAATAGTAAAGATGTGGAGGGTGTGTGTGTGTGTAAAGGCCTGATGTTTCCAGTTAGATATTTAATAGATTTTCACTTATCATAAGTGTTATAAGGATATCATCATACCTTCACCCTCCCAATTACTATATATTAACTTTTGTTCTAGTTAAATATTGTTTGACTATATTATTCATGCGTTTAGAACTTTGACTTGGTAAATATACATAGCTTAGGCCTACTTATAAGTTATTTGTGTGTTCCTTTTTTTTTTTTAAACAGAAAAGAACACAACCCTAAGGAGTAGTTTTTCCCTCAGAAACATCAAAACTATCTAACACTACTCCCTCGGACACGTCAAAAACATCTAACACTACTAGGAGACCTACAGATGTGACATCATTTGTGACCAAGGAAGAAACTCTCAGAGCTGAGATTATTTGGACTCTTTTTTCAGTGAAAAGTCACCATAGTTTTAATTCAAATTTCATACGCAACAAGGGACATATTCTCTTCTGTGGTAGTTTTTATTCAGCCTTCAGCTTTATTTCAAGACCTGAAATTCAGATTGGTGCATTTGGAATAGTAGATGAAAATAGGAAGCATTTTCCTGTAGCATTGAAGAAAAAACAACTCAAATTGAAAAAGACAAATCATCCTGTGTTTTGTGCGACAGAAGATAAGGCATGCCGACAGTCACCTGGCATGATACGAAAAGATTTAACCTTATATCTACTGTTCACTCCAATGATAATATAAACAAGACAGAAAGACAAATTCTTTAGGGCAGAACAATTCAGAAGCCTTTGCTTGCAGAAAAATTCAGCAAAAGTATGGGAGGTGTCGACTACTTCAGCCAACTAGGTGCAAGCTACCCCTACCCACACATATCCTATTTTTATATCATTTCTTAGTTGAAACTGCCCTGGTCAATGGGCACATAACCTACAACACTGCCAACTCTACAAAAAAAGATCAAAGCAAAGATCAGGATGTCAGTATGACTCTTATTGAACCTGCTATTCTTCGACGCAATGTGACACCTTCAAAACCACAGGTCACAACAACACGACTTACTGAGCACCACTTCATTGATAAATATGAAAGGACAAGGTACAAACCAGACTGTAAAGTGTGTAAGGCTGCAGGGAACAGAAGCCAGACTTGCATGTACTGCCCAGATTGCAATGTACCTCTATGCCTGATACCCTGCTTCAAGTTATACCACACAGTCAAGGATTATCAACGATCCAGACAAAGACTCTTGCAGAGGCCTACAGCTACAACTTCAATCCCAGTTAATAAAGGAAGCAGCTCAGACTCCAACTAGAGGTACGTAGCTACTCAAACATTTACAAACGCTCATTGTCATGCCACAGATGCAGAATACATTCAAAAAAGACAAACACGAAAAATAGTTTTTTTTTGCATTTTATTCACAATTTTATTAGCCTTTTATGTTGATATACGTTAATCATTAAATCAATATGTCAATCAAGCTTATTTTATTCATTGACATCCATGTCACTAACATTTTATTGCGCTGACGTTGAACAAATTCGCTAAAAACTGGGAAAAGATGTCTGTTTTTCAATCTTTTATGAATTTAAAAAAAAAAAATGTTCTTTTTAAAGAAATCTGCAAACACCCTTGGGTAATGGGAGACGGTAATGCTCCGGATTGCTGGTCAGCAAAGTGATAATTATATCTGAGAAAATTAGATGAGGAAAATATTAGAGTTTCCCATCCTTGAAAATCACGTGCTGGACCTGGAAAAACCTGGAAAATGCTTGAAGAAATTTGCTATGAACCCTGCTCTTACCTTGCATGCACACATCTTCAATAGTTTGGGTGTGAATTTCACTGTGTACAGGGTCAACGAAATTATTAACATGAACAACAACCGTATGATCATATATGCCATGGTTTCGTCGACCAACGTTGTTGTAGCCTTGCGAAGCATCGGTGACAATTGTGGTTCCTGGTAAGGGATGATTACATATAATGCATTCCAGTGTTGCCGCATCTCGCCTTGCCACAACCTCCAACCAGCAACGACCACTACCACATTAAACCAGTCCAACTACCCATTGACCACGGGAAAATCGACCATGATGGTACTTGCGGTGGAAAAAGTAGCTCTCGTCAACTTCAACGAACACTGACTGTCCATTAGCATCAAATCCTCCCAACTGAGGGTTGTTGAGCAGCAGCCAGTTGTAACATTCTAAATGAAAATAGTTATTGTAATTAACAATAGTGTCATAACTTGTCAACCTCTTGAAAAACATCACATATTTCAACTTCACCTCGAACAGCCAGTAAAACATTATCATCACAATTTTTTCCATTGCCAGTTCACAATTGGGAAAGAACAAACCTGTCCGTACACTGCAACAACAATTACAATTACGGCACCGCCAAGAGAATCTGTCAGAACATTCCAAACGAGAAACTAAAGACATCAGACGTCCGCAAGAAGAACAGTTTACGGTGTTTCTTATTAAACAATGTGTAGCAAGCCACTGTAACCATTGGAGTTTGTTGTTCATAAATGTATACAAGTCACTAGGTCTGACATTTACAGCTGTTATTTGTTGAACTGGTAGAACATTGTTGCTGATCTATGTTGGAGCTGAGGGTCTACCTGGCATTATATTTTTATCTCAAATGCACAAATTCGCAAGGAAAAATTATCAATTTATTCACTACTTTGGAAGAAAAGAAATAGTTGACTTCACTCACTGTATCGGAATATCGAAATGATAATTTATAATGTTACAGCGGGAAAAAAACGTGTAATTTTTAGATTATTTTTTTTTCATGTCTCCCCTGAACCGGCATTACCAAATGAAGCCATGTAAGGGATATTTTCTAACACAAACCGTGTTGAGTCATTTGGGACCGGTATTCGGAGGATTGCCAATATTTTTTCTAATAATAAAATTATTCACATGTAATTAATGCACTTGTATATCTGTTGTAAATCTCCCTTCTAAGGCAGGGTGACCAGAGATCCTTCTTTCCATTATGGTGATATTTCTTCTCTCTCCCAGACAGTTCCACAAAACAGACTCAACTTTTCAACAGACTGGATCCACAAAATCCCCCAGACTTCCAGCCAGCCATTAAGGAGCTAAAAGTCAACTGTGAAAAACCAACTAAGGAAGAAATAAAGAAAGGCATAAAGCTTCTAACAGAAGGAAAAGGAGCTGGTCTTGATGACATTCCAGTAGAGACTATCAAAGCAGAAATGGACACCTCTACAGAGATGTTATACAAATTACTCGGTAACGTTTTTGTGGTTACAAATTGTCTACAGGATGTGGTAACAGGTCCCATGCCCAACCCTCCTTAGTCACCTATTAAGACATGCTAGGAAGATAAGTGTTAGTAGTCATTACTCCCTTAGCAGCCCTTAGTAACCCACTGTTGTGATAACCAATTGCTTATGGCACATGAAATATTTTAATAGAGGTCTGTCAATTTAACTCACTTGGCTAAATCTGAAATTTTTTATCAAGAATTAAAAAGAGCATTCACTTTAAAATCTGTTATTTACATCCTGTTTTATTCTTTGGTTCAGAAATTGAATTTTGTATTTAGTTTTTTTTTTTTTTTTCAATCTAAATATCAAATATATGTGAGAAAATCTGAAAACATTTGGTAACATGCTGGTGATATCAAAATAAGAAAAGAAAAAGCAAGAGGAGCTTTCATTGCATTGGGAAATATATGAAGATCAAGAGAAATTGGATCCAACACACAAAAAAAGAATCTTCAACTCAAATGTGAAGTCAATACTATTATATGGCTCTGAAACATGGAGAGCAACAGGGACAGCAACCAAAAAGCTATGGACTTTCATGGATGGGTGCTTATGTAGAATAGAAGGATTAAAATGGTATGACAAAGTTACCAATGTGGAACTGATGACAAGAACCAGACAAGTGCCAGTGGAACAAGAGATGAGAGCAAGAGGATGGCGATGGATAGGACAAGAGGAAACCTGTTGATAGCATTACAAGGCAGTCCTTGTTCTGGAACCCCCAAGGCAAGAGAGGCAGATATAGATCAAGAAGCACATGGAGAAGAGAACTGGAAACAGAGGTTAAAATTATGAGGAGAACATGGAAAGAATTAGAGATGATGGCACATGACAGGAGGACTTGACATAAGTTTGTTGAAGGCCTATGCTCCTTTGGGAGTGGAGGGTTATGAATGAATGAATGAACATGCTGGTATTTTGAGATATAGCTAACACAAGAAAAATAATACAAATTTCTTCTTTTACCTGACAAATGTTTTGCAATCTGAAAATTTAGTGAAGAGTTATACACGTTTAATGATTGTATGTCTGTGATCTTAGTCATAGAGCTTAATTCAATTTTCAAAGCATTTCTTTGTCTGAACCAGTGCTTCTTAATTTTTCTAGAAGTCCCCACCCCTTTACAGCATCTTAAGAAATCATGTGCCCTATTATCTTCTAGCTCACAAAACATGCTAGATTCCCACACCCATTTAAAACATCAAAATATCTGGCACGTCTCCCACCCCCAGAAGTTGAGTCTTCCAACTAAGAATAGAATACACCAGACTTACCAAGCACATACAATAATTAAATCCCAATGCTTGAACCTAATTGCCACTACTGTACCCATCCATTGAGGTAGCCCAGACTGTGCTGCTCACTTGCCCAGGACTTTCTACAGAAAGAAGAAAGCTATTACTTAGTTCACCTAACAACCACAATTTTGATGGGGGCTTAAATGCAAAAATTGGAACAAACAACACCTGCTTTGAAGACATTAAGGGGAAACATGGATTAGGATGATGAACAAGAATGGGGAACTATTAATAAACTTCTGTGCTTCAAATCAGCTGGCTAAAGGGGAAAGCATATTTCCACATAAAAGAATTCATAAGGCAACATGGATATCACCAAGCCATAAATAAGAAGTATAGATCATGATTACTTGATGTAAAGGTTTATAGAGGAGCAGATACAGAATCAGATCACCATCTTCTGTCAGCAAAAACAAAAATGAAACTCATAAAATTGTGTATAATGTGAAATGTCTAAGAAATCAAGAAATAAGAGACAAAGTTTCAATCACAGTTTCCAACTCATAATGTCAAGTCAGTCCTATTGTATTGCTCTGAAAGATGTAGAGCTACAAAAAAGGTTACAAACTTTCATAAATGTAAGCTTGCTTGGAATATAAAGTCCGACATGGTATAATAAAGTCACAAAAGTTTAACTGATGACAAGAACTAGACAAGTGCCAGGGGAACAAAAGATGAGAAAAAGATGCTGGTGATGGATAGGACACACATTGAGGAAACCCATTGATAGCATTACAAGGTGGTCCTTGTTCTGAAATCCCCACGGAAAAAAAGGCAGAGGTAGCCTAAAAAAACACATGGAGAAGAGAACTGGATACAGAGGTGAAAATTATGAAGAAAACATGGAAAGAACATGAGCTGTAACACGTGACAGGACTTGGCATGTGTTTGTTGAAGGTCTATGCTCCTTTGGGAGCTAAATGGTATATTGGTTATTGACCAACAATCACAAAACACTTTAATCAGTACCAAGGAGCAGTCTCAGATCACGTACAAATTCTTCAAATTGGCATTGACTGCAAAAGGGAGACAAGCTCAGCAACCCTTGTTCATCAACAACAACAACTTCTTGTTAAGAAGAACTAGTCTAAACTTTCAAAGACTCTTCTTGTAAGTGTATTATAATGTCAGTTAGCATTTTACTGAGTTTATACAACTATAGATAATATGTTTTTTCAAACATTCTTGTACTTTGTAATATCCATAACTGTCAAAATGCATTAAATAATCAGTCAGATTGTTTGTAATAATTAAAATATATCATGTACTGTAATCAAAATTCAGGATCAGATGAATGTAAGCAAGAGTATAAAGAAGGCTTCAAGAATCTTGATCTTAATACTGAGGTGGGATGTTGTTTGTACCATTGTTTAGACAAAGTATAACTTCTGATGATCAGATTGTCTTCTCTTGTATTGCTCTTTATAGGCTTTCCTATCATAATTACATGGTCAGACCATTGACTCAGGAAAAGACTGATAGATGTCGGGAAAGACAGATACTGGGAAAGACTAGGAACCAGCTGACTGGGTTATCACCTTGTAAGCTGTAAACAATTGCTACAGTGTGGGAGCTCATCAGTGGTAGATCAACAGCGCTCCTCTACGATGGGAAAGACATTGCCAGGAGTCAATCCACAGCATGAAGAATATTCAGTTTGATCTGTCTGATGATGATCTCACACACTTTGACGGTAAAAGAGATGCAATCAAGTTTCCACCTGCCAGTGCAAAGGGGCTTTGGGAACAGCTGAATGAAGCCTTGTCAAAAGAGCTGGAAAACAACCTGAAACAGAAAACCTTGGAGAAAAAACTAGAAATCTTTGGCAACATATATCTTCACTGTCACAAAGTGTTAAGAGTCAGGGAGGCAATGAAGAGTAACCCACCACAAAAAATGGTTTAGTAAGCCAGGAGCTGCATTAAACATCAAGCCTCCAACAATGCAAGAAGTAGAAAGCATTGTCCAGAAAGCACGGTGCCAGGTGCTAATGGTGACCCATTTGTTGTATATAAGAGATGTCCTGGATTTCTGAATCGGCAGCTCCATTTGCTAAAAAACGCTTGGAAAAACTAGCTTGTAAGCAAAGAATGGAGAAAGGTGAATGGAGTCTGCATCCCAAAGTAACAAAATTCTACACTCAACAGTCAGTTCAGGCCACTTTCCTTACTTACTGTGGAAGTGAAGATATTCTTCTCAGTGATGGCTAAAAGGCTCATTACATGCCTCATGGAAAATGGATACACTGACACTACCATCCAGAAAGGAGGTATCCTAGGTACACCAGGGTATCTAGAGCATGCCACAATAATCTGGTAAGCAATTCTAAAGGTAAAGTCTGACAGAACAAATCTCATGTAATCTGGTTGGATCTAGCTAATGCATATGGATCCATTCCACACCAGATGCTGTGGCAGGCCCTCAAAATGTACCATGTACTAAACTAAATTGAAGCAGTGCTCAGCTGTACTTCTCAGGGTTCTATGTCAGATTTTCAACCAGAGATTACACAACAAAGTGGATTGATCTGCAAGTTGGAATTTTGTTGGGACACACCCTCTCTCCAATTTTATTCATGTTGGCTTTGCAGGTAATCCTCAAAGCAGCTGAAGAATTTGTAGAAGGTCCAAAGCTCAATGGAACATGTCACATGCCACTGCTTAACTCTTTAAGTCCCAAAAGCTGATATATCATACTTCCTTCTTGACCCATTTGGCCCCATCAACGTTAAATCGGCTTTCGTATCTTTTGCTCCATTCTAGAGCTGTTTTCTAATTTTAACACCCCAAAATGTCATTTCTGACTTGAGGTACTTTCTTTTAGATACCTTATGTATTTGTGCATATGGACAATTTAAAATTTTTTTTCAAAACAACAATAAAAAAGCACAGGGATGGCCATTGTTGTTTGGGCCAAACCCAATTTTTTGCTTGGGACTGAAAGAATTAAAGCATTCATTAGTGGCACAACAATTCTACATCAGATGAACACCAGGCCCAGAAAATGTTAGCATGCCTGGATGAACTAGTTCGCTGGTGCAGAATGAGCTTCAAACCTAAGAAGTCTAGAAGCCTATCGGTCAGGAAAGGGAAGATAGTTGAGGTCACATTCATGGTTTCAAACCAAAAAATCCCTACTGTCATTGAGGAACCTGTTAAAAGTCTTGGCAGGGTGTATGAGACCTCATTAAAAGACTCAAAAGCAGTTCAGCAGACAATAGAAATGGCAGACAGAGGACTGCTGATCATAGACCAAAGCAGACTCCTAGGAAAGTTCAAACTGTAGTGCCTCCAGTTCATGTTGATACCTAAATTGCTATGGCCAATGCTTATATATGAAATAAGCACCAATACATTGGAAGCTATAGAGCAAAAGGTCAACAAGTTCATTAGAAAGTGGCTAGGAGTACCACCATGTCTGTCAGACTTAGCACTGGTCTGCAAGAAGATAAAGTTTGTGCTTCCTTTCAAGTCAGCGGTTGAAGAATACAAAGTTAAGTCCACTCAGCCCACACTGAAAATGAGAATGAATGGAAGTGGATGAAACTTTTGGTGCTGCCCAAGAGTCACTAAAGCTGAGAGAAGTAATTAGCTACACACAGACAAATAAACGGGGATCAGGCCATGGAGACATCTGCTGTTCCAAGGCATCAAACAGGGATCACAGAGACATGGTAATTCAGAAGATATGAGGAGCTGTAAATAATAAGAGGTTGCAAAAAGCTGTGCAGCAGGCCTAACAAGGCTAATGGACAACACGGGAAGAAGCTCTGCAAATGTCCTTGACATGAAATGATATATGACATATGGCACCACTTAGACTCAGCTTCATTATCAGATCAATGTATGACCTGCCATCTTCCACAAACCATGCGTGATGTGGAAAGTCTGATGATGCTCAGTGCCCTCTATGTCATGAGAGGCAGACACTTGAACACGTGCTCTCAACTTGCAAGGTGTCATTAGGGTAAGGGCAATACACATGGTGCCACTACAAGGTACTAAATGAACTGGCTGCTACAACAGACCTGGCAAGGGTGAAGGTGAACAGCAAAGTCAGAGCACTGCAAATACATACTTTCTGAGAACACAAAAGTCAGCACATCCCAAACCAAGTGAATCAAGTAACAGTTTACCATCACTTATTGACTGTGCAAATGACTGGCAGATGGCAGTAAACCTACCTGGTCTAGGGGCATATTCAGAGAGTATCAGAAGGTCTTGAAGATTTAGTACTGCATTCCTCATCATTACATCAGATTAGAATAATTGAACTGACCATGCCATTTGAATCCAATTTGATGAGCAACACCTCTACACCTCACGGTAGAAGGGGAACGACTAAGCAAGTAAGTTGATAACCAACACTGTTCAAACTGGCCAAGTATAATGATAATGATCTGGCCATGGACTTGAGACATGATGGGTTCATGGCAAGGGTAATGGCTGTTGAGGTGGGTGCAAGAGGTCTAATGGCAGCCTCAGTGTATAATCTACTGAAGCAGTTGGGGTTGAGGGGACAGTCAAGAAAAAGACCGTTTAACTCATTCTTTCCCAAGCTGTTTTTGGGTTTTACCCGGGCCCCAAAATGGATGAAATTTTTTCAGACAGGTGAAGTTTTAAAAACAGACACTGGACAAACACATTAGTTCAGTTGGTACATATGTTAAATATTTAATGTGGGAAATTAACTGGAGAATCTTATGAATTGCTTCAAATAATTAATTGATATGAGTAGGTGTCTGTTATGTCTTGTGAAGTGTAGACTTGATTTTAAAAAATGTTTAAAGAAATTAAATAAAATTTGTATACTTAAACTTAAATATTTCAGCTCCCAATTAATGTATGGCAATAAAATTGTAAGAATATCAATGCACATCTAGTTGAAACATAGCTAGAAACTTTTATTACTATCACTTCACAGATGTAAGTTTTATGATTCTTTTCCTCAAAATCACATGTGTTTGTAAAAACAACCACTCAAAATGTGTGTAATTTTTCTCTTCAGGTAATTTTTTTTAAAACAAGCAGAAGATAATCATATTATTTAAGTATGTGCTTATGTTATACATACAAATATGGGAAATTGACAGACAAATCTTTTGAAATGCTTTAAATCATTATTTGATGTTAAAAGTGTTTGCTAGGTCTTCCGAAGTGTACAATAAATCAATTAGTCAATATTCTTTAGCTCCCCGAGGAGCATAGGCCTTCAACAAACACATGCCAAATCTTCCTGTCTCATGCCATCCGCTCAAGCCCTGTCCACGTTGTCCTCATAATTTTCACCTCTGTATCCAGCTCTCTTCTCCATGTGTTTTTTGGTCTACCTCTGGCTCTTTTTCCTTATGGATTCCAGAACAAGGACTGCCTTGTAATGCTATCAACAGGTTTCCTCAATGTGTGTCTTATCTATCGCCAGCGTCTTCTCATCTCCTGTTCCACTGGCACATGTCTGATTCTTGTCATCAATTCCACATTTATGACTTTGCCATACCACTTCAGTCCTTCTATTCTACCCAAGCACCCGTTTATAAAAGTCTGTGGCTTTTTAATTGTTGTTTTTGTTGCTCTCCATGTCTCATAGCCATACAGACTTGACATTTGAGTTGAAGATTCCCACTTTCGTGTTGGACTTGACCTCTCTTGTTCTCCATATTTTCCCCAATGCAATGAAAGCTCCTCTTGCTTTTTGTATTCTTATTTTGATATCACTGTCTGTCCCTCCAACTTTGTCTATATTGCTGCCAAGATATGTGTACACTTCTACATCTTGTATTGGTGTTTCTTCAAGTTCAACCCTGTTATCATTACCTGCATTTATTCTCATTATTTTTGTCTTTTCCCTGTGTATTTTCAGACCCAATTGCTGTGACCTCTCATAGAAAGTTTTCAATTTGTCCTGCATCTGATTATGGTAATGGGACAGAAGAGCAAAGTCATCAACAAAATCCAGATCATCCAACTGCTTAGTCAGAGTCCACTGGATTCCATTTATGTTGTGTGTTGTAGATGTTCTCATAACCCAGTCTATTGCTAGTAAGAAAAGAAATGTAGACAAGAGGCATCCCTGTCACACTCCTGTTCTTATCCCAAATGGTTCTGTAAGCTGTCCTTCATGAAGAACTCTGCATGTCATGTCTTCATATGTTTTCTTTATTAAATTAATGATCTTCATGGGAACTCCATAATGCTTCATCAATGTCCAAAGTGATTCTCTGTCTACACTGTCAAATGCCTTTTCGTAGTCCACAAATCCAATGTATAGTGGTGAATTCCATTCCAGACTTTGTTCAACTATTATTCTCAAAGTGGCTATCTGGTCTGTACATGATCTGTTTTGTCGAAAACCTGCTTGTTCATCTCTCAGTTTCTTGTCTATGTACTCTTTTAATCTCTCAAGGATAATCCTGTTTAATATTTTTCCTGGCACTGATAGTAACATTATTCCTCTATAATTTGTGCACTCTTGTAAATTTCCCGTCTCAGGCAACTTAACCAGATATCCTTCCTTCCAACATCTGATGAAACCAAGGAGTATAACATTCTGCAAATGTAGACCAGTAGTCGTGAATGAATGATCTTTTCTAAATTCCAATATTTATTAGAACAGCAATAAACTTATCAAGTTTTAGGTGTGTGACTTTGGTCCACCAAGAATAGATAGAATATTGTTTTGCAAGGTTATTTTGAATACATTTGAGTCTGGCATAATCATTGATGCACTGGCACATGACAACTTTAACCTCATCTGTAAACAAAACATTGAAACGTTTCAATGGGGTTGACAGATCAAGCCCCTCAGTCACACCTGGTGTTCTCTTTGGACAAAATCAAAATGCATTTTGTGTCATACTGTCAGTAATTTCTAACCACTCTGGGACATCTTGTGAGGATGCACCTGCCTCTAGGCTTGTGGCAGTTCTCTTATCTTTACTGGTTGTCAGAGTGGAGTTTTTACCCCTTCCTTTTCCTTTACTGACTAATAGTTTAGCTCCATTTATACTAGGCCTACCTGATGCCTGTTCAATCAGCTGCTCGGCATTGCTGTCAGAATAATCACTTTCTGAAAATTCTGACACAAAGTCTTCATGACGTCTTTATCTGAATCACTTAGACTAACTTCTAAATCACTGTCACTAGAATTATCTTCTGTCCACTGAGAAATAAGCACTCGTGCTTGATCAGCTAATAGCTGGTGTTTAGAAGAAGAATCTGCTCCATTTTGTTTGTAAACAAATGATTAGCAATGTTAGTAATATATTTTTTTTAAATTTGTACACCTGCAAATACTCGATGCAAAATCTCAGATTAATATGTCTAACCTGAGACTGATTTTACTTGAGTATTCCTTTATCCCTGAGCACTGACAGGTGTCCTCTCGCCATTCAGGCAGATACTCACCGATTTCAGAAGTACCCATTAGAGCTTGGTCAGCTCAGGAGCTGTTCAGGTTATTCCAGTCCCTGGTCGCAAGCACTTCTTCAAATGTCTTTTGCCAGGGCTCTAATTATTCCAGTCCAAGTCCCAGTCAAAGACACTCCTTCAAATGTCTTGCAATGGCTTGAACTTGGATCACCCGATAGCAATGGATATAAAGCACACTATTTTAGCTTCATTAATTTTTATTTTGCTCACATATGCCAGATGTAATGAAATGATTTAAAACTGGCATGTTGCCAGGTATTTTATAATTAAAAACTATTTTAAAATAGACAAATTGTATCTTTTTTTTTAAAAAATAAAGTTTTGCTTTGTTTTGGTGAGGCGGGTCCCATTCAACCCCAGCAGTTAATTAACCTTATATATTCCCATAGTCAGTTATGACTGAAGGGGCTATTATTATGTTGTATAATATGTTGTCCATTGGTTGGACAAACTTGATGATGTTGCTAGCTTTGTAATGTATGCTTAAAAACTTGCAGAGATTATCTTACTTTTGTGATAGAAAGCATCCTCGCACCATGTCATGGGGCCAAGAATAAATTTTTTTGAAAAGGGTACAATCTTTTATGGACATACAGAAAAATGTATCTCCCCCTACATTTTAATATTGTGTATTACACATAAACACAAAGAGAAATCAAGTCCAACACAAAAATCTCAATCTTCAACTCCAGCGTCAAGTGCTGTTCAATTGTATAGCTCTAGTTTATAGCATTCTGAAATGTCCAGGGTAAAAGAGGTTTTGGGCGACTCAGAAACACACATAGTAGAGAACTGGATACAAAAGTCAAAGATATGAGTCAGTCATGGAGACACCTTGAGCTGATAGTATACAACAAGAGGAGTAGGCATACATTTGTTGAAGACCTAGGCTGTTTAGGGAGCTAAAAGTGATAATGATGATGTGTCATAAATGCCTGGATTGATTAAAATTTGTTTCAGGCTGATTGTGACAACAGCTGTACTAAAACTGAGATACAGTATACTGACTTCTTGGACATGCCAGAAAGTCAACACCAGTTATGCTTTTTTGGAGATGAGAAAGGTATATATATTGGCAATGTTATTATTTTAAATTCATATTTTAGCTACACAAGTTTACATGATTTAAATATCTGCACAATATGACATTTAATACTATGCAGCAAGGGAGCCTTTGATAGAGAATTAAATCTATTTACTAATTTTAATTAAACTTGCTTAATGTATACATAATGGAGACAGGATGTTTCTGCAGTGACCAAGGCAGTTATTGTGTTGCTCTCCCAGTCCATGCTTTTAAAGGTTCAAAATGGATGTCTGTTGCATGAAAAGAAAACATTTATAGAAGCCTTGAATCTTCAGAAGCTAGTGTAAATCTACTGCACAAGTCATTCAGGTGTATGACAAGGCAGTAAGAGTGCTGACAGAGTAACTTCAAGAGCACACATAGCTGGGACACTGTTTCTGCACAGGGAAAGATACTGAGGACAGTTAATGATCATCTGTTAGAAAACAACACTGCAGTAGATGAATCAACAAGGCTAATATAGCTGAAATATGGCACCAAACATAAGACTAGTAGGTATGATGTATGAGAGAATGCATCCGACATGTATACAATGAGGATGCTACAGTACAGTAAGCTTTCATACACTTCAACATTTGCTGAGGAGACTTAGCACCAATGGGTTTGCCTGGATTGCAATGATGTCAGTCCTGAATAACAATCACATCTCTTTCTTCTTTGATCCTTAGCTGCAGACTGTCAAAGCAGTCAGTGGCCATCACACATGGTGGCATATAGTAGAGCAGCAACACGTTGTTTCCACTTTGTGCAGTAGGCAGCTATCCTTCGTAATGTGCTCCAATTGTGGTTCATTTATTTTTGGTAAGTCTCTTTTTCACTTTCCTTCGGGGGTCCATAGCAGAGCTGTTCTTGTAATTGTATCAGGGTTTCTTCTGAGGATGTGGCAGCATCTGCCAACTATGATGGTGTGCATATCCTGTTGGTTACTCTGAATTAAGTTATTGGTTGGTAATGGTTTTCGGCCAAAAGATTCTGTGAATTTTCCTTACTCAGATTGTGTGGAAGGAGAACAGTTTTGACATTTCCTTCTGTTACTTTCCAGCCTTCTGCATCATAGAGAAGCACAGACAGTACACAGCTCCCATATAATCTTAATTTGGTGTTTGTGCTGTACAGGGAAGACTTCCAGATGTTGTTGAAACTTGTAAAGGCTGTTCTCGCTTTAGTCATTCTGTTGTTGATGTTCTTGCATGTTCCACTGTCTGGTGTTACTATGCATTATAACTAAGTAAATGTGCCTGTCTGTTCTAGCTTCTGGTTCCTGATTGTTATTGGCTCAGGATTGCCCACATTGAGTGTCATGACCTCTGTCTTCTTCAGACTGATGCTCAGACGCGCTGGCTATACTTACTCGGGTTTTTTTCGTTGATGTGAATGTGCGAGTAGTGCAATGTCATGTGCTTATTCCAGGTCTTCCAGTGGAAGCTAGTGATCTAGCGCATCACCCAGTCCGTCAACAATAAAGTTGTTGATAAGTGGTTTCCCTGTCATACTCCTGTCTTCACCTCAAAAGTTAGGTTGCTCAATCCAACACTGCATGTAAAGTTAGAATAGAGGCCTGTTATAATGGAAACAATGCAGCTGGGAATTCCATAAGCCCTCAGTATTTTCCTTAGGCTGTCCATGTGTCTGCTGTCGAAAGCCTTTTCAAAATCAACAAAGTTAATGTATTGCTGTCTCTGCCATTCTGAGCACTGCTTTATAATGTTCCAGAGGGTGAATATATGATCTGCACATCTTCTGTTCTTTCTGAATCCTGCTTGTTCTGTCCTCAGTTTATAGTCTACTGCTTTTGAAATTCTCTGGATCATTAACCTGCCTAGTATTTTACTGGAAATTGAGAGGACAGTAATTCCTCTCCAGTTGTCGCAGTCTGCAAGGTCACCCCTCTTGGGCAATTTAACAATTATTCCTTTACTCCACTCTGTTGGTGCCTCTGTTTTCCAGACTTGTGCAAAAAGTGGTTTAAATAGTTCTGCTATTTCAGGGTTTGCCTTGAATAACTCAGCTTTTTAATTAACGTGACCAAAGTCTTTTCCATTCTTAAACCTTTTGATAGCTGTGATGATTTCTTCTCTTCACTATCTTCTTCTTTTTTGATCCATAACCACCAACCATCAAAGCAGTCAGCGGCCATCATGCCTGGTGGTGTCCTGTAGGGCAGCAACAAATTGATTCCACCTTGCTCGCTCGGCGGTCATCCTTCATACAGTGCCCCCACTCTGGTTCATTCTTTGCATCTCGGCTTCCACAGTTCTCCGCCAAGTTGTTTTTGGCCGGCCTCTCTTTCGCTTTCCCTCAGGGGTCCATAGCATAGCTGTTCTTGTGATGGTATCAGGGTCCCTTCTGAGGACGTGGCCAACCCAGCTCCAGCGTCTGCCAGCTATGATGGTGTGCATGTCCTCCTGGTTACTCCGAATAAGTAGTTCTTGATTGCTGATGGCGTTTGGCCAAAAGATTCGGAGAATTTTCCTTAGGCAGATTGTGTGGAAAAAGGACAGTTTCGACATTTCCTTCTCTGTTACTCTTCAACATTCCACACCATAGAGAAGCACAGAAAGTACACAGCTCTCATACAGTCTTAATTTGGTGTTTGTGCTTTACTAGGAAGACTTCCAAATGTTGTTGAGAATAGCAAATGCTGTTCTCGCTTTATTCATTCTGTTGTTAATGTCCTTGCTTGTTCCGCCGTCAGGTGTTACTATGCATCCTAGGTAAGTAAATGTGTCTGTCTGTTCTAACTTCTGGTTCCTTACTGTTATTGGCTCAGGATTGCCCACATTTAGTGTCATGACCTCTGTCTTCTTCAGATTGATGTTCAGGCTAACCTGCTGGCCATACTTATTCAGTCTATCGGTTTTTTCTTGAATGTGTTGATGTGAATGCACGAGTAGTGCAATGTCATCTGCATATTCCAGGCCTTCCAGTGTAGAAAATGCTGTCCATCTAATTCCTCTTGGACTGCCCTTCGTTGTCTGGTGCATCACCCAATCTATGGCTGTCAAAAATAATGTTGTTGATAAGGGGCATCCCTATCGTACTCCTGTTTTCACTTCAAAAGTTATATTACTCAATCCAACACTGCATGTAAAGTTAGAATAGAGGCTTTTTACAAGTATGATGGAAACAATGCAGCTGGGAATTCCATAAGCCCTCAGTATTTTAGATAGGCTGTCTCTGTGTATGCTGTCAAAAGCCTTTTCAAAATCAACTAAGTTAAAGTACAGCTGTCTCTTGCCATTCTGAGCACTGCTCTATAATGTTCCTGAGGGTAAATATATGATCTGCACATCTTCTGTTCTTTCTAAAGCCCGCTTGTTCTTTCATCAGTTTATGGTCAACTGCTTTTGAAATTCTCTGGATGATTATCCTGCCTAGTATTTTGCTGGGAACTGAGAGGAGAGTAATTCCTCTCCAGTTGTTGCAGTCTGTAAGGTCACCCTTCCTAGGCAATTTGACAATTATTCCTTTTCTTATTTACATCTAAGTCACTTTCAGCCTCAGGAACATTCATCTGAGTCTCTGGTGGTTCCTTATTCAGTGTTTCTCTGAAGTGCTCTTCCCATCTTGTTTCTTGCCCCTGTGCTGTGGTGATGAGATTTCCTTGCATGTCTCTTACTAACGTTATGTTGTTTGCACCTTGTTTTCCACTGATAGTTTTAGTTATTTTATAAACTGTGCTTTGTTCATTTCTCACATTTCTCAGTGCTGCCTCTTCTGCCTGTCTTGCAAGGTCATCCAGAAATGTCCTTTTGTTAGCATGGGTTTGACATTTTACTTCCTTGTCTAGCTGGCTGTACTGTTCGTTATATAGTGCCTTTAACCTGGGAGACTTAGCTTCTGTTTTCTTTCTTTTCATTTCCTTTCTCTTCACTATGGTGTTTAGGGTTTCTGGTGTTATCCAGTCTTGGCTCTTTCTTTTCTGGAATCCCAAGCATGACTTGCTGCTTTCCTTGTATATTGTTGAAAAGGTGTTCAGTTTCTGGTCAACAACATCAGTCGCTGTACTTTCCTGGCCATTGGCAATTTTATATCGTCTCTTCACATCAACCACATAAGCTTTCCTGGAGAGAGGGTCCTTAAGTGTCATGATGTTACATCTTTTCTGTTTGATTGCAGCATGTCCAGCAGCTGAGTTTCACCTTCAGTCTTGCTACTACTAGGTGATGATCATTTCTTACATTGGCACCTCTTTTTACTTTCATGTCTTGTAATGTCCCCATTTTCATTTACTGTTCCACTGCCACATTTCCACTTTACTCTTTTGTTAAAAGTATTATGTGTTCCATCTTTCACATTGAGGTCTCCCATTACTATAATAAGATTTGACCTAGGTGCAGTTTCCATTTCCTTTTGTAGCTGTTGATAGAACTCATCCTTGACCCCTTCATTTCTGACACTTATTGGTGCAAAGCATTGTATTATTATGGTGTTGGTGAATCTCCCTCTCAATCTTGTTCTTATCAGTCTTTTGCTGATGGGTTTCCATTTCAGTAATGACATTTCTATTCCTTCAGGATAATACTTTATTGTGCTGACCATCCTCTCTACCAGAGTAGAATACGGTTTCTCCTGTAGCTGTTTTTATTCTCCCCGTCCCAGTCCATCTGCTGTCACTTATTCCAAGGATGTGTAATCTGAAGTTCCTCATCACTGCTGTGATCTGCCTCAGCTTTCCTGCCTCATTCATCATCCTGACATTCCAGAATCCAATTCTAGTTTTATGTTTTGTTGTCAGGGCCTCCGTTTTCATGCCAATGGCTTCCTTTTGGATTTCACCACTGACAGTCATACGAGCCTAAGACTCTGGATGTCCATCCTGCATCAAAAATTTTCAATTTATTGCTTTTTCCCTAATGTGTGGTTTTTTATATAGACAGGTGTCAGCCTTCCGCTAAAACCCCAAACATGGAGGACAAGGCTACCAGCTAGTCTGAACCCTACTCATGCAGACCTGTCCAGCTTGGTTGAATCTACCAGGAGTAAAACTGCCACTGGCATAGCTCTGGGGGTTATCAGGGTGTGCAAGCTGCCATACCGCTACAAGGTATGGGTACCATTGATGACAGAACAATCACATCATTATCAGGAAATTGTGCTCATTAGTTTGTTACTACACTTTGCTAACAAATTTTAACTAAACATATAAGACACGCATTTCATTATTTATTTTTGCTCATCATTTTTATTTGTTACAGGTGTTTATTCTTGTCACCTGTGTAGCACTCATTTCTTCCAACTTGATGTCCTGGATAAGCATTTGAAAGTACACAGAGATGGAGGCTGGGAGTTTGATAATAAATACAGTGATCTTCAGAATGTTTTATCACAGGACAGTGGAAATAACATGAAGGAAGCAGTGAATAATATTAGAGATGCCACTTTTAATGATGTTGCAAGAGAAGATAGCAACAACCTGAGACTCACTGGTAATGAAGCATCAGTGAACCCCATCAACAGTCAGGAAAGGACTGCTACAGAGGTTGGCAACCTACACAGTAGTGAATCTGGTTTAAAAAATCAAGTCTGTAACATAAATTGCAGAAAACCATTTTCTGCCAGTGAGATAAATGTTCAACTTTGTGTGAGTGACAGAGCTGTTGCTGCTTGCAGTGATTTAAGCATTCAGTCTCACATGAAACTAAAGGAAAGTAAGTCTTACAAGTGTGATATGTGTGGTGTATTATTTACTGTGAAAGATAACATACAGCAACATAACAGAATATTCATACAAGAGAAGCCTTACAAGTGTGATGTTTGTGATGCAGAATTTAATCAAAGTTGTAAACTAAAATTACGTGAAAGAATACATACAATAGAAATTCCTTATAAGTGTGATGATTGTGGAGCAGCATTTACTCTGAAAGGTCAACTACACAGACATATAAAAATACATAAAGGAAATAAAGCATACAAGTGTTATGTTTGTGGAGCAGCATTTACTCTGAAAGATCACCTACAAAGTCATAAAAGAATACACGCAGGAAATAAACCTTACAAGTGTGATGTTTGTGGTGCAGGATTTACTGTGAGTAGTAGTCTACAAAGACATAAAAGAATACATACAGGAAATAAACCTTACAAGTGTGATGTCTGTGGAGCAGCATTTACTGAGAGTGGTAATCTACAAAAGCATAAAAGAATACATACAGGAGATAAACCTTACAAGTGTGATGTCTGTGGAGCAGCATTTACTGTGAGAGGTTATCTACAAAGACATAAAAGGATACATACAGGAAATAAGCCTTACAAGTGTGATGTTTGTGGTGCAGCATTTACTGTGAGTAGTAGTCTACAAAGACATAAAAGAATACATACAGGAAATAAACCTTACAAGTGTGATGTCTGTGGAGCAGCATTTACTGAGAGTGGTAGTCTACAAAAGCATAAAAGAATACATACAGGAGATAAACCTTACAAGTGTGATGTCTGTGGAGCAGTATTTACTGAGAGTGGTAGTCTACAAAAGCATAACAGAATACATACAGGAGATAAACCTTACAAGTGTGATGTTTGTGGTGCAGCATTTATTCAGACAAGCAACCTACAATATCATAAAAGAATACATACAGGAAATAAACCTTACAAGTGTGATATTTGTGGTGCAGCATTTACTCAAACAAGCAACCTGCAAAGTCATAAAAGAATACATACAGGAAATAAACCTTACAACTGTGATGTTTGTGGTGCAGCATTTACTCAGAAACATCACCTACAACGTCATAACAGAATACATACAGAAAATAAACCTTTCAAGTGTGATGTTTGTGGTGCAGCATTTACTCAGAAACATCACCTACAAAGTCATAACAAAATACATACAGGAAATAAATCTTACAAGTGTGATGTTTGTGGTGCAGCATTTACTTGGAAATATAACCTACAACGTCATAACAGAATACATACAGGAAATAAACATTTCAAGTGTGATGTTTGTGGTGCAGCGTTTACTCAGAGTGGTAGTCTACAAAAACATAAAAGTATACATAGCTTAGTGTGAGTGATAGTGCTGCTGCTGCAAGCAGTGATTTAATCATTTGGTCTCACAAGATAATAGAGGAAGACAAATCCTGCAAGTGTGATATTTATAGTGTATCATTTATTGAGAAACATAACCTACAACAACATAAAAGAGTACATACAAGAGAGAATCCTTACTGGCTTGATGTTTATGATGAAGAATATATTCAGTTCTTCTTCTTGTTTGGTTCTGATAAAGCAATCAGTGGCCAAACTTCTGGTCACACCTTGTAGGACAGCAACAAACTGTCTCTAATTTGCTTGTTCAATAGCCATCCTTCATGTGGTGCCCCAGCTCTGGTTCATGCTTAGCATTTCTTCTTCTTCCTCGTTCGTCCTGAAAAGGACGTTGGTTGCGTTGTGTCTGTTTACAGCAAGGCTGCGATATCTGTGCCTTTCGGCCGACACATCCGACTTCAGCACAGCATTTTTTGGGACTAAGTTTGCCTTCTCTCTTTGATCACTACTCTCTCAGCAAGACTGCAATGATGCAGCCTGTTTCCAGGACCACCACTTGGAGGTGGAGTAGGGTCTTGGTCAGCTCTGGTTCACTGACCCTGATGCAAGCAGTCAAGCTATGTGTCGCTGACTGCATTCTCTGTTGCTGCATCTTTGGGTCTTTATTTTAGCTTAGCATTTCAGCCTCCACAGTTCTCCGTCCGGTGGCCTTTGGTCATCCTTGCTTTCACTTTCCATCTGGAGCCCATAGCATGGTAGTCCTAGTGATAGTGTCAGGATCTCTTCTGGGGATGTAGCCCACCCAGTTCCAGTGTTTACCCACTATAATGGTGTCAGGATCTCATCTGAGGATGTGGCTTATCCAATTGCAGTGTTTACCCCCTACGATGGTGCACATGTCTTCATTGTGGCTCAGTATTAGCAGTTCTTGGCTGGTGATAATGTTCAGCCAGAAAATTAAAAAAAAAATGTTCTTGGGCAAATTACTCAAAGTAGGGCCTACAAATACATGAAAGGATACATACATGGGAAGTGTATTGTTTGTGGTGCAGTGTAGCGAGATCAGTGATACAATCGCCAAATACAGTAATATGTAACCCCTACGCTAAGTAAATTTACCACCTCGACCGTGTTTGTTTGCCCAAAGTCATCGCCCACGCATGCGATTCGCGCTGGATTTGAAAAAGCATTAACGCCATAGTGAATGATACCAAAACCACTAGCTTTTTCATTGCTTTGTCCAAAATTTAAAAATAACATAACACGTGTTTCGTTCCCAACAAGAGTGATAGAAAAAAAAAAAAGGAGGAGTGAAGGAGAGAGGGAGGAATGAAACCTTGACTAAAGTGTTTTTGTAATCTATTAATAGCACGCCATGCGAAAGTTGACGTTAAGGACTTGCTTATGGTAACACAAAACGAAAACGAGAGGCTGGCGTTGGAAAATCTACTAGTGCCTTAGAAACCATTGTTAGGGCGCATTTTGTTTTGTCCCTTACCGTTAAGTTTTGAATAAAGTATTGGGATATTTGCTAATGCACGTGATGATACCACATTTCACAACCCACCGCCTTGGTCCCTCTCCGTCATGAAAATTAAATGTAACATAAACACGAATTGGCGACAGGCCAAACGCGTGTTTCAATTCTTAGAACAAGCGAGAGAGAGAAAAATAAAAAAGAGGGAGGGGATTAACATGGAGGAAAACCTACGCTAGTGTATGCATTTTGAAAGTGAAACTAAGTAACCAAATTGGAAAGGGTAGCGCAAAGGTGGCAAAAGAAACATAGATGAAGTATTGTATTCTAATTGAATAAAAAATGAAAAAAAAAGGACAGTTGACGACTGAAATGATAATACTTATTTAGTAAGAACATCATTATTCATATTACTCAGTATGATATGTTATCTTACCGTAGAGAAAAAAATTTGTTATTTGAATAACTGAAGAGGAAAAATACAAAGATGAAAAATATGATAAAGAGAGAAATAAAAACATAAGGGCTAGATGACAGACCGTTGTCTGGTTAATAATTGCTTTTCCCCATTAAAATCGCTTAGATATTAACAAAATTATCGTAGGAAATAAAAATGAAAGACAGAAAGACAAACACAGTGATATCCCAACACAGCTTTGAAAATCTTGGGGATTTTACAATTTTTGAACGTGTATTTTTGAAAAGAGAGTCAAGTCGGCTTACCCTGATCTGATTGGTTTAGGGGAGCATAACTAAAGAGGGGATATAACAAACGTTTTGCTAACGCTTAGTTGCCACTTGAAGAAAAATATTTGAAAGTAAGGTTATCATCAGACACAGAGAATTCATGACCCATTGCCTCTGCTGTTCTGGACAGTGGCGATCTCAGCTTGACCCATTGATCGCCAGTTAACCTTATATTTGTGTAATATTTCATTGATTGCGGTAAGATAAACATTTTTATTAATATGTATATGTATTATTGATATGTATATGTATTATTGATGTGTAGAGGCTAATATAGATAGGCGCCAAACCAAAAATTTGTGTTGTGCAAAATTTGCCATTGTAGAAGCTTGCAACTTCTTAGTAAAATCCAGGCATGCCTAAGTAAAATTATGGAGCAAATGAAAATACATATTGTTTGAAAATTGATATATAATATTATGACTGTAAGACCAGCAAACCACTGGCCGTCTTCGGCAAGTCACAGTGTTCCACATGACTTGATAAAATAAATATAATTTCCTATGAAAGGGATGTATTAAACTGATGATATTGAAGATTTCCTGAGTATGAAGCTGTCACAAAATAAGATAGGGATGATAGCTAATTGTTTAGCACAGGAAGCTGATCTTGAACTGTTTATGGATGTGTAATTATTAGTTGTGGAGAGATTTATGTATAATGTACTTAGGAGGCCTTAATCCTCTTATTGCAGGGTTGCATCCTATAACACTCAATGTGCCACAAAGTAATATTGGAGCTGCAGAGTTTGAGGCAAAAGAGATTCTTTGCCTATATACTGAAGCAAGTGTGCTGATGCAGTCTCAAAATCTCACTGTCATGACGAATGTACTGTTGTTGAAACAGTCATCAAATTTCTCAAGGAAATTCAGTTAAGCCAAACCTTCTATGGGCTTAATGAGTGTTCACTTAACATTAACTCTCCATTATTGCAATAAAACAGTTTTATGAAGTGATGAGAAAAGTCGTTCCTCATAATCGTGACCAGTCATAGGATCTAGTGCTTCACCAGTGAATTCCATGTTATAAACATTTTCATATTGACAGTTAAGGACAAGTTGTCCTTTAGACTTATTTAACAATGTAATTATATTTCCATTCCATTTTGAGTTTTAACCATTCCTGTACCCAAAAAAGATTTGAGGTACAGGAAATTAAAATTGTAAAATACTTTTCTAACTTTAACTACTGACTTGTTTAATCACTTTTCATTGAATTAAGTTGTGTTTGTTGTCATACACTCACCATTACATTTTGCATTACTCTAGACACCAAGCCATATAGACAAACAGACACCAGAAATAAAATAGACTCAAAATATATCGCAGATTGAGGTCGTAGGGTGGTAGCAGTCAGGTACCCTGAGAACATCATCATCAACTATTAGACTCAGGGACTTGCATAGCTGACCTCACTCTGTAGACAAGTAATATTGATCTCGTGTAACATCAAAACCCACCACATGCAGCATTTACTGTGAGGGTAGTCTACAAAAACATAAAAGTAAAAGAATGCATACAGGAGAGGTACCTTACAAGTAACTTACAAAAATATAAGAGAATACATACAGATAGTAAGCATTACATGTGTATTGTCTTTGAGACAGCATTTACTCAAAGAGGTTGCCTACAAAATTATATAAGACCGCAAAGAGAGCCTAACAGCTGTAATGTTTTTTTGTTCAGCATTTACACAGAGATCATTAACAAAACTCCGCCTGTGCCGGTCCCAAGCCCGGATGAAAAAGGAGGAGGGTGGCCTGCATGGAGGCCGTAAGGAGGCAACCCCTCCACCATGCAAAGGCACAACAGGCCAATCACCTGTTTGCTTTAAACTATGATTATGAGTAATATAAGAGAGAAAACCGGACTGATTCTAAAGGCGACAAACTGGAACGGGCTATGACTTATGGAACTTGGAACACAAGAAGTATAAATGGGAAAGAAGAGGAGCTGGTGGAAGAGATGAGGAAAGAAAAACTAGAAATCCTGGCTATTATCGAAACAAAGAAAAAAGGACAAGGAGTCATGGATCTCGATGGAAACATGCTGCTATACAGTGGTGTACCCACATCTAAAAGAGCTAAAGGGGGCGTGGGTTGCATTGTGGCCAAAAACGAGACAGATAGTATCAAAGGATGGAACTTTGTCTCGGAGCGCATTATTGTTGTAAAACTAAAAGAAGGAGAAACCATAGTCAACCTGGTCATAGTGTATGGGCCAAATGAGGATGATAGAGCAGAGGTCAAGGAAGAATTCTTCGAGCTGCTTCAAAGGACAGTGGATGACTGCCTAGATAAAATTATCATGCTAGGAGATTTCAATGCCAGAGTTGGAAATGACCATGCTAGATGGGGTGGAGTTATCGGAAGATATGGAGAAGATACTCTCAATGACAATGGAAAGTGACTCCTCAGATTCTGCAGTGAACAGAATCTGATCATTACCAACACAAAGTTCCCCCATAAGCACATACATGCATACACTAGGTGTGAACCAACAAAGAATGAGAAGTCAGTGATCGACTATGCCATTGTTAGGAAGAGCTCATTCAAATATGTCGAGGATGCTAGAATCTGGAGGGGGCCAGAGATTGGAAGTGATCACTACCTGCTTACAATCAAAAGAACAACTGAAAGAGTTGCTCAGCCTAGGAACTGCCCAGCATCATGCAAGAAGCCAAGTAAACGAACGGAAGAAATGAGCATTAAGACCTACAAGCTGAGAGAGCCAGAAATTAAGACCAGATATCAGGGGCTTATTGTTACAGTGGTGAGAAACACAGAAGAACAACCTGATGACTTGGAAACACTGTGGCTTAAATTCAAGGACACCATAAAGACAGCTGCTGCAGAAGCATGTGGTGAAGTCCGACTTGGGAACAAGAGAAAGAGGACACCTTGGTGGACAGAGGAAGTCCAAGAGAAAATAAGAGAGAAGAAAATGGCATGGAAACAATAATTAGGAGCTAAAAACACAGCAGGACAAATAGAGAATATGTGATACCCAGAACAGAAGCAAAGTACAAGGTGCTAGCAGCAAAACAGAAGTCCTGGGAAGAATTTGGAGAAAAGCTAGAAAAAGATGTGCAAGAAAACCAGAAATTGTTTTATAAGACCCTAAAGAACGTGAGGAAGGAAAAACAATGCCCTCTTAAATTTATAAAGGACAAGCAAGGCAAATTGCTTACTGCCCCGAAGGAAGTAATGGAAAGAATATTTCTCAGAACTCCTTGATGGTGAGCAAGGTCAAGCATCAGAAATGGTAACCACTAGCACAGAAGATACGGCAAAATGGTGATGGGGGGGAGGGGGGGCTGAGGGCGGCGCTGTAGAGGGTCGGGATGGGCGGGGCGTGATGGTGTGACGCCAGGGGTGGTTGGGTGCATGGGAGCAATGGGCTACCTATTGCTCTTAGGGGTCCTGCGGGCGGCGTGGTGCAGCGGGGCCGTGCCGGGGGATTGGGAGATTGCCATCATGGCACCAATTTTCGGAAGGGGTGACGGTCGACAGTGTGGGGGTGTGTCCTTTCTCGGTGTCCCTGGTGGAGTCTGCTCTGGAGTCCTGGGTTGGAGGCTTTGATGCCTGGCTGGGCCGCGGTTGGATGGGGTCTGGTGCGGGTTCCGGGCAGGCTGAAGTGCTCTGGACCTGGTCTTCGCACTCGGACGGCTGAGTAAGAGGGCCCGTGGGGGTGAGATCAGTCTTTGTTTCGTGGATCTGGGGGGGGGGGGGAGATCATTTGACAGGGTCCCCTGGAGCAAACTTTGGAACTGTTTAGCGGGGGGCGGGGCGTTCCAGCACCTCTGGTTCATGCTGTGCAGAGCTTCTACAGGTCTTACAGGAATTGTGTGAGGACGGCAGACCATGGGTCAGGGGAGTTCGGGACCACTACCAGTGTGGGACGGGGTGATGTCCTGTCACCTTGTCTTTTCATACTCCTCATGGACGATGTTATCAGGTCGTGTGGGGAGAGAGCAGGAAAGTATTCAGTGGGGTACTGGAAGATGAGACAGGTCTGTATTTCAGAGCTGGCATTTGCTGATGACGTTGCCCTGATTGCTAAATCAGAGGCACATCTCCAATCCAACCTGCAGGTCTGGAAAGAAGAGCTGGAGAAGAGAGGGATGGTCATAAGTAGCTCTAAAACAAAATTCATGGTGATATCACGAGAAGAAAGAAGACATCAGATTAAGCTGGGAGAACAGGTCCTGGAGCAGGTCGACCACTTTAAATATCTCGGAGCTATTATAGACCAAAAGGGAGGCTTCAAAGAAGAGTTGGCCATTCGAAAAGCAGCAGCTGGGAGACTTTCAGGCCATAGATCGAGGATTCCTCAGCAAGAGAGAGGTTGGTAAGAAAACGAAGATGGCTGTTTACCACTCCACCTATGTCCCAGTCTTGACATATGGATGCGAGTCATGGGCAATGACTACAACCCACAAAAGCCAGATCCAAACCTCAGAAATGAGGTATCTGAGAAAGGTGGTTGAAGTAACAAGAAGAGACATGGTCCGCAACCAGACGATACGTCAAGGCCTAAAATGCCACTGATAATACCAATTGAGTCCAACACTGATAAAGTTATGTTGTTTGTTTTACTACACACGCCACACAGGCTAGATTATTAAATATGAGTTATCATTGTCACTGGGTAGAACATTGCAAGTGGGTGTGTGATAGGGCAGACATTCACACCACAAGGCACGTACATAAGAAGTCATTGAATCGTGTAAACGCCTGGTGACATTTAATGACGATTTATTAAGTCACGGCACAAACACGTTCACATCAATGTACAGTTTGAATTACAACACGAACACGTAGGCATTAATATAAAGTTCACAGTGAAAAATACACACTATCCCCAGCGTTCAACAGACTGCACACTCGGCAGTTAATAATATCATGGCCTATAATGTCCTCACGACTCACAAGACTGCACTCCTGGCAGTTAATAATAATAACAGCGCTATAATGACTGCACCCAGCAGTTAACAATAATATCATGGCCTATAATGTCCTCACGACTCACAAGACTGCACTCCTGGCAGTTAATAATAATTAACAGTGCTATAATGACTGCATCCAGCAGTTAACAATAATATCATGGCCTATAATGTCCTCACGACTCACAAGACTGCACTCCTGGCAGTTGATAATAATTAATAGCGCTATAATGACTGCACCCAGCAGTTAACAATAATATCATGGCCTATAATGTCCTCACGACTCACAAGACTGCACTCCTGGCAGTTGATAATAATTAACAGCGCTATAATGACTGCACCCAGCAGTTAACAATAATATCATGGCCTATAATGTCCTCACGACTCACAAGACTGCACTCCTGGCAGTTGATAATAATTAATGGCCTAAAGTCCTCACGACTCACTTCTGCGCTATAAGATATAATGAATCCTACTAGCAATTTCTTACAAGACTGCACATATCCTCGGCAGTCTGTAATAATCTCGCCTTCACTCATCTCAGCGCGACTATAATACTGCACACAGCAGTTAACATAAATTATGGCCTAAAGTCCTCACGACTCAACTCTGCGCTATAATACTGCACACAGCAGTTAACATAAATTATGGCCTAAAGTCCTCACGACTCAACTCTGCGCTATAATACTGCACACCCGGCAGTTTGCAATAATCTCACAATCAACATGTCTTCACATATCAAAAATTATCCTCTCTAAGGAAATAATGGCCTACACAAATAATGGCCTCTTATCTTCAGCACTGTACAGGCATACTATCGAAAAACACACAGTGGGGCCGACTCCTTCGGTCGATGCCCAAAGACCCTCTCAAACAGCCTGCCCCGGGGATCACACATCTCCCGCCTAAAAAAACCCGTCACGAGACTCGGCTGTTTAGAACACCGCTCTCAATAATACATGCAGCCTAGCTGCGAGCTATTCACATCGCTCAAAACAGTACAGAATAAATACATCTCAACATTTGAGATTAGACAGCGTTCATACGCTTTTTTGTACTCTGTCACTCAAAAATAGAAGGAGATATTTCTATTATAAAGTTAAACAAGCCTCAGCGTAATCGAGCGTACAAGTACTGTAATTCACAATCTTCTTCTTCTTCTCTTCTTCCGTCCTTAGCCACCGACCGTCAAAGCAGTCAGTGGCCATTACGCCTAGTGGCGTCTTAGGGCAACAGCAAATAGGTTTTCTTTGCCATTGTTTCCCATCACGCCTATTGGCGTCTTTAGGGCAACGGCAAATCAATCCATTTGCTGTTGTTTCCGTAATCGAAGTGACTGGCAAACGGGTGATCAGCCCGTTGGTAATTCACAATCTACTATGCCCAAAAACATATTCAGAATTACTGCCCTTTCCATAGGATCAACTCGCTACAGTTTCCCACACACCCGGGGGGGGGGGGGGGGAATGATTCTATCATTTTTTTGAAAATTAACTCCAAAAACGAAAAAATTTAAAAGATAATGAAGTTCTAGCATATGTTTTACAAAATTCATCTTATGATAAGTCAGAAATAGTATATCTACAAAATATTAGCAGTAAATGTAAAGTAAATAACAATCATCCAACGTAATCAAGTAAAAATACTAAAATTATCTCAAAATTAATCTATTACAGAACTACGTTAAGCATATACAATAATACTCAAACAAGCAACAAACAATAGTAATAGAAATGACAATATCAAGCAAACGAAGTATAATTTGAAAAGAAGTAAAATATGAAATCATCATATGAAAAACAACAAATAATATCACAATGTCAAATCATGTAAAGCAAATACACCTATCTAAAGTTACATCATTACTTGAACAATACGAAGTCTAAGTAGCGTAACAGAAAAAAGTATACACGAAGCATAAAGTGAGACAAAGATGTAAAAGGATGACGAATAGTCAACAAAGACAGATGAAAAGTAAAGATGCACATGTAGAAAAAGTTGTAACAATACCTTACAATAACTATTTAAATCACACATCATATAATATAAATTAATACAATTACGATCAAAAATTATAACACAAAACGCCAAAGTATATCTATACTAACAACACAAAGTAAAAACTTATGACAAAAAGAATAGTAAGTAATTTAACCAAATTATAAAACTTATGCATAACTAATAATAAATTATACAAGATATCACACAAACAAAAATAAAACGCTATCAAAAAGGTTTGTACAGACTCAAAGTCACGCGCTAAATACAGAAAAATACATCAAACATTAAAAAACAATTTCAAGGAACTAATGTCACTACACATTATTAACCATAATATACAGACTAGCATTGGCGCAGAAAAAATATTACAACGTTCGAAAAAATACATTTTCTAAAAAATAAAATACAAAAAAGTTTCGTAGCACTAAGTTGCATAAAAAAATATTTCATTTACAACCAATTCAAAGCTATAATAAATAAACTAACAATGAAATCGACTTTAAGAAAATGAAGGACATATAAACAATCTATCTCTAAACAGACACACATTAACAAATGTAAGTTTTTTTTTCAAAAAATATACATCACATAAAACACATGAGAAAAAATTCAAGTGCTCATGAATTATCTAGAAGTAATTATTGCACCATTACAACTAATGAGTTTTGTGCATAGGGCTGGCAAACTCAACATGTACAAAAAGTTATCTTAACAAAACTGCTACAAAAACAAAAACAAAACAAACAACTGCAAGTTCAACAATGGAATATAACTAACAATAGAAAGAAAAAATCATGGCAATCAAATGATGCATTAAATATTTCAACGAAATTACATGTTATTGCAAAACAAGAACATATCATTTATTATACTAACTAATACAAAAGCAAATATTTACTGTTTTAATAAAAAAAATCAAATCAGATGCAAATCTCTAGCTTCCCTGTCAATATGTCCTGACCCTGAGCAAGTAATACGTCAGATGTTTAGTGAGACGCTGAAAAGGTTACGCTTGAACGAACACACGGACCCAAAGTTGACCTACTTTTCTCACCATTGATATATCACAGGAGCCTTGACTATTATCGTAAAGTCGCTTCTGTCAAAATATATGAATGAAAATTTCCATTTTAATGAATGGTGAAATCTAATGAGAAAAAACGTAGAAGTCACAATGACAATTACCCAGTACTTTGGTCCGTGTAAAGTAATGGTCTTTTCACAATGCCTTCAGCTCTTCTCCTCTTAACATGTAGACATCACAGAAGACTAGGGGACAACTTGACCGGAACCCTATGTCAACACTGCCGTAGGCTGAAACAAAATGTTTCATTCACAACACCGAGACACTTTCTCGTGATGAACAACATTATCAGATATAGTATTTAAAACACCACTGTTATTGTTACCTTGTTTATCTCTATTACAACTGACTCTGGGCTCATGTTGAGCAAAGTTAGCTGACTTGTGCTTATTATTTGTTACATGATGAAAATATTTATTACTACAGTTGCTTTGTTTACAAACAATGACTCTAGTCTTTTGCTGAGCCAAGTTGCTCTGGTGATGTAGAGAAACATGTGAAGAGCTATTATCTCTCTTTATATTCTTGTCAATTCCTCTATTATGACAAATGTTATGTCTATAATCCAAGTTAGCATTGTTGTTATTAACATATCTTCTTTGACAAAAATGTCCACTAGACAGCACTTGCTTTCCAGTAGCAAAATCATTACTAGATTGATAGTTTTTCTTACAGTTATTTCTACTATAACTTACATAATTCTTCGGATCAAAATGTTGAAATCCGCTAAATTGTTTACAATTCCTTGGAGAATCAAAATTACCACTTGATAAACTCCCTTGGTACTGTCTAATCTTGTGATTATATCTCTTACTATCACTGTTCTTCTTTTCACCTATGGGAATATGTTTACCAATCCCGTCAAACTGGCTGCGCTGAGTTTGACAAGTAACTGGACCTTTAGAATGTTTATTTTCCTTCCCATAGTGGGTTTCATTCCTGGAAAAAATAGTACTATGTTTATTCCCTGTTACAAGTTTATCAGAATCTGCAACAGTAAACACGTGATTGATTTTAGAAGCCTTAACTTGCAATTTCTTACATTTCTCTTCGTAATTAATAGAACTGGCTGAAACACAAGAATCTTTATTAGCCTGACGCCAAGAATTATCAATAGAGTCACTAGTACCACTAGCACTGGGAAAGTTGTATCTCCCACGACAAGATCTATGTTTACCATGTATTGCCTCTCTATGAGCACAAAGTGTATGGGACTGACTTTTCGCAACTTTCTGTCTATCACTGTCAACATTGACAGAAGACCACATTTTTTTATCCAAGACGATGTCAAGCAGGCCATCTACTCGTTTTCTGGCCTCTGAAATTTCAATATCTCTATGTGAGATCTCTTGACTAAGTTTCTTATTTAAATCATTAAGAGCCAAAACTCTGCAACCTTCTTCTGCTAGCAATTTCTCAATCTTAGCAACCTTCTCTTTCTCAGCCGTCAACTCTACCAGTGTCTCTTGTCCATCCTGCTCTTTATTTACCTTTATTGACTGTGTTTCATTCTCACCATTATTATTATTCGCTAGCTCATCGACTTCCCCTGGAAATACAGTATTCTTCTCTTCAAGTTTATCAAAACATACATCATGTATCATTTCTATGTATAATCTTTCTCGCTCATTAGTTTCAGCTTTTAATTTTCTATACATGTCTTTTCTTCGTTGGATCTCTTGTGTAAGGTTTTCCACCTCAACATGCTTAACTTTTATCTGGACCTCCAACTCTTTGACCTTCAATAGTGAAGAATCCAAACTTGCTTGTACTCTAGCAAGTTCCAGGTTTGATCTATTTAAATCACTTGTAAGTTTAGCTAACTTTTTCCTTAAGTTTACTCTTTTCAGCTTTACCCTTTAAGCAATTTTTCTTTCCTGTCTGTTGACTCTTACTTTCTCATCTTCTAGCTTCTTTTCCTGATTGTCAGCAATGTCACAATGAATCATCTTGTGTATTCCCTTCAATATATTGTCGTGTTCAACATGAATATTCTTATACACAAATACACGAAGGTCGAGCAGCAGCAACCTTGCTAAATTCCTAGCCATTCTTAAATGAGGGATGGACTGAAATCTATCCTCAGCAAAATCTCTTAGTGCTCTCGACGCACTGACCATAAATCTGTCCATCACATGTGCTTCCAGTTCTGGTCCCTGTAATTTCTCAAAATGTTTACCTTCTTGAAATAAATATTCCAATAAAGGCCACATATTATCAGGATCCATATCATCATCATCCATAGTGACTTATTTATTGAGATCACTGTATATGTATCAATGAACCTTCTACTCCTGACAGCTAAATAATCATACAATAAATTGCAACTTTTCCTAATTACTGTCAGATCGATTTCTGTTCAAAAAACCTTCATATGGTCATATCCATATCATGGTAGTCAACACATGTTAATAGCCATAAATTACTTATGCATTAAATTCTACTTATATGTCACTATAGACATAAACAACAACAACAACAGAATTTTTTTTAAAATGCATAGAATTCAGAAGGCCTGACGACATGGGTGAAATGACACACTTTACAGAACAAAAAATCACTTATCTGTCAATATTCCATTCCCTTCCGCCAAGACTTTAAATATCACATAATTCTGACGCTAAAACAGTCTACTGCCGAAAGGTACTGGAACTAGTCTCCTCCCTTCAGGTCCTCGCTTCAGTAAGGTATGTGCTCGAATACTGCATAGGAGCACATGATGACCGTAACAGGAACACAGCAAACCCTCTTTTGACTTGAAGTATACTTGCAAAATGACTGGTACAACTGCACATACACTCGACTGGTACACGCTATCCTTCAGACGTTGGATCACCTCATAAACTGCTGGCTCGCTGCTTGATAATTTCGCTGCACATATGATAGCAAATGTAGACTACAGACGTTGTTGTTTTCTACAGGCACGACACAGGACGTCAACTGACAGTGCTATAAAGCTGATTATTCCCACGAATAAGGCGTTTCACAAATGCGCCACACAGGCAAACCACACACCAGGTCACGGTTTGAAGGACAGGAGATTCAGGCCCCGCACGAAGTACTCTCAAAACGAATGTTGCGGGTGTCAGAACCCGAAAAACAAGTCCACCAAATGATACAGATATGTGGACTGTATCGATAACGATATTATCCTTCCGTCTGTTAAATAATCTCTCAAGTTAGAGAAACTCGTGCTGATAACGCAAATATATCCATTCGTTCCATCTTGACTGTAAACCACCACTGATAATACCCAATTGTTATCCAACACTGATAAAGTTATGTTGTTTGTTTTACTACACACGCCACACAGGCTAGATTATTAAATATGAGTTATCATTGTCACTGGGTAGAACATTGCAAGTGGGTGTGTGATAGGGCAGACATTCACACCACAAGGCACGTACATAAGAAGTCATTGAATCGTGTAAACGCCTGGTGACATTTAATGACGATTTATTAAGTCACGGCACAAACACGTTCACATCAATGTACAGTTTGAATTACAACACGAACACGTAGGCATTAATATAAAGTTCACAGTGAAAAATACACACTATCCCCAGCGCTCAACAGACTGCACACTCGGCAGTTAATAATATCATGGCCTATAATGTCCTCACGACCCACAAGACTGCACTCCTGGCAGTTAATAATAATAACAACAGCGCTATAATGACTGCACCCAGCAGTTAACAATAATATCATGGCCTATAATGTCCTCACGACTCACAAGACTGCACTCCTGGCAGTTAATAATAATAACAGCGCTATAATGACTGCACCCAGCAGTTAACAATAATATCATGGCCTATAATGTCCTCACGACTCACAAGACTGCACTCCTGGCAGTTGATAATAATTAATAGCGCTATAATGACTGCACCCAGCAGTTAACAATAATATCATGGCCTATAATGTCCTCACGACTCACAAGACTGCACTCCTGGCAGTTGATAATAATTAATGGCCTAAAGTCCTCACGACTCACTTCTGCGCTATAAGATATAATGAATCCTACTAGCAATTTCTTACAAGACTGCACATATCCTCGGCAGTCTGTAATAATCTCGCCTTCACTCATCTCAGCACGACTATAATACTGCACACAGCAGTTAACATAAATTATGGCCTAAAGTCCTCACGACTCAACTCTGCGCTATAATACTGCACACAGCAGTTAACATAAATTATGGCCTAAAGTCCTCACGACTCAACTCTGCGCTATAATACTGCACACCCGGCAGTTTGCAATAATCTCACAATCAACATGTCTTCACATATCAAAAATTATCCTCTCTAAAGAAATAATGGCCTACACAAATAATGGCCTCTTATCTTCAGCACTGTACAGGCATACTATCGAAAAACACACAGTGGGGCCGACTCCTTCGGTCGATGCCCAAAGACCCTCTCAAACAGCCTGCCCCGGGGATCACACATCTCCCGCCTAAAAAAAACCCCGTCACGAGACTCGGCTGTTTAGAAAACCGCTCTCAATAATACATGCAGCCTAGCTGCGAGCTATTCACATCGCTCAAAACAGTACAGAATAAATACATCTCAACATTTGAGATTAGACAGCGTTCACACGCTTTTCTGTACTCTGTCACTCAAAAATAGAAGGAGATATTTCTATTATAAAGTTAAACAAGCCTCAGCTTAATCGAGCGTACAAGTACTGTAACTCACAATCTACCATGCCCAAAAACATATTCAGAATTACTGCCCTTTCCATAGGATCAACTCGCTACAGTTTCCCACACACCCGGGGGGAAAAAATGATTCTATCATTTTTTTGAAAATTAACTCCAAAAACGAAAAAATTTAAAAGATAATGAAGTTCTAGCATATGTTTTACAAAATTCATCTTATGATAAGTCAGAAATAGTATATCTACAAAATATTAGCAGTAAATGTAAAGTAAATAACAATCATCCAACGTAATCAAGTAAAAATACTAAAATTATCTCAAAATTAATCTATTACAGAACTACGTTAAGCATATACAATAATACTCAAACAAGCAACAAACAATAGTAATAGAAATGACAATATCAAGCAAACGAAGTATAATTTGAAAAGAAGTAAAATATGAAATCATCATATGAAAAACAACAAATAATATCACAATGTCAAATCATGTAAAGCAAATACACCTATCTAAAGTTACATCATTACTTGAACAATACGAAGTCTAAGTAGCGTAACAGAAAAAAGTATACACGAAGCATAAAGTGAGACAAAGATGTGGCCTAGGAAGACGAATAGTCAACTCACAAGACAGATCCCGTAAAGATTAATAATGTAGAAAAAGTTGTAACAATAACTTACAATAACTATTTAAATCACACATCATATAATATAAATTAATACAATTACGATCAAAAATTATAACACAAAACGCCAAAGTATATCTATACTAACAACTTACTTACTTAGTCGTTCCCCTTCTACCGTGAGGTGTAGAGGTTTGTAAGAGAGAGCAGTTAACATAAATTATGGCCTAATGTCCTCACGACTCAACTCTGCGCTATAATACTGCACACAGCAGTTAACATAAATTATGGCCTAAAGTCCTCATGACTCAACTCTGCGCTATAATACTGCACACCCGGCAGTTTGCAATAATCTCACAATCAACATGTCTTCACATATCAAAAATTATCCTCCCTAAGGAAATAATGGCCTACACAAATAATGGCCTCTTATCTTCAGCACTGTACAGGCATACTATCGAAAAACACACAGTGGGGCCGACTCCTTCGGTCGATGCCCAAAGACCCTCTCAAACAGCCTGCCCCGGGGATCACACATCTCCCGCCTAAAACAAACCCCGTCACGAGACTCGGCTGTTTAGAACACCGCTCTCAATAATACATGCAGCCTAGCTGCGAGCTATTCACATCGCTCAAAACAGTACAGAATAAATACATCTCAACATTTGAGATTAGACAGCGTTCACACGCTTTTCTGTACTCTGTCACTCAAAAATAGAAGGAGATATTTCTATTATAAAGTTAAACAAGCCTCAGCTTAATCGAGCGTGCAAGTACTGTAACTCACAATCTACCATGCCAAAAACATATTCAGAATTACTGCCCTTTCCATAGGATCAACTCGCTACAGCCACCCCCTGCAGACCCAAGTAGAACAGTCCCAAGATGATTTGGCCATGTCTGCAGAATGGGAGAAGTTCGGCTACCACGACAAGCATGGGAAACAAAGAGCCAAGGATCCAGACCCCTAGGATGACCCAGAGTCCGCTGGGAGGACAACATTAGACAATCTTTGAAGGACCGAGGACTGGAGTGGAACCAGGCCAGGAGGAAGACAGCCGATAGGATAGCCTGGCGCTCTCTCTCTTCCAAACTCTACACCTCACGGTAGAAGGGGAACAACTAAGTAAGTAAGTAAGATAATTAACAAAAAACAAAAGAATATATACAGGAGAGAAACCTCATAAGTGTATAATGTTTGTGGGGCAGTATTTACTGTGAGTGGTAGTCTACAAAATCATAAATGAGTACATACAGGAGAGAAGCCTTACAAGTGCAATGTTTGTGGTGCAGCATTTACTCACAGCTGTTTGTGTCTTCTCAAAGGTCACTACTTTAGTTGCATGCCCTTTCTCTTGATCTGAGGGCATTAAATCTTTTTTACCTGCAAACACAGCATCATTTATTTTGCTGGGAAATATCGGCTGACTTTGCCTTGAAAAATCATGAAATATAAGCCAGTTTCATTGTATTCCTGATAAGCACTGGACTAAGTAATTTCCTTGCAATTAACATCAGACAAAGTATTATCTGTATGTGGATTTACATTATTTTATTATATTATTTTGCCTTGTAGCAGCTGTTACAAAACATCATCATTAGAGGAAAATATTATCTAGGGCGACCCATTTACTAGTTAAATATCTTAAAATCTATGGACCCCAGACAGTTAAATACAATTTTTTATTGTTTGTTGAGGAAAAATGAAAGATTCTCTTTACCTCACTTCATCTTAGTAGCCCGCCATCTTAATGTAGGTTAGTCACTTTCATAGGTCAGGGATAACACAAACAGAAGCATGAAGGGGCAGAAAGAAAATGGACAAGAGGGAATACATAGGGATGGATGCATGTGCAAATGAAAGAGTGGGAGAGGATGGATGAAGGCTAGAGGCATCATTGGTAAGTATTAACATTTTATGTCGTTTTTTTTGTGGGTTCCTCAGTGACTACAAGATTGTCTAATGTTGTCCTCCCAGCGAACTCTGGGTCATCCTGCACTCAAAGCGGTCTGTGGTCCGGCATCGTCGGGATCATTTCCCCTCCTTGATGCAGATGGAGAAACACTAATTACAGACATGGAAAAAATCCTCCAACGCTGCGTCGAACACTTTAATAATGTTCTGAGCCGGCCATCGTCTGTTAACGATGAGGCCATCGGCCGACTTCGCCAGATTCCTATAAATGAGGCGCTGGGTGATGTGCCGACTTTGGAGGAGACTCGGGAAGCGATTCGTCAGCTTTCTGGTGGAGGGGCCCCCGACTCCGATTCGGTTCCTGTTGAGGTCTGTGGGGATGGCGGTGCAGTTCTGGTGGAGAGACTTCACGTGATCTTCCGGCAGATGTGGCAGAGTGGGACCATCCCACACAATCTCAGGGATGCGTCAGTTGTACATCTTTATAAACGTAAAGGTAATCGCCAAGACTGTAACAATCATCGAGGCATCTCACTACTATCAATCGCTGGGAAGATATTTGCCAGAATCCTTCTTAATCGCCTTACGGCTCATCTTGACAAAGGTCTTCTACCTGAAGGTCAGTGTGGATTCCGGTGAGAACGTGGAACCACCGATATGGTGTTCGCTGCAGGACAGCTTCAAGAAAAGTGCCAGGAACGGCACTGTGACCTGTACACAGCTTTCATCGACTTGACAAAGGCGTTCGACACGGTCAGTAGAGAGGGTCTATGGAAGATCATGGCAAAATACGGCTGCCTAAAGAAATTTATCTCAATAGTGCAGCAGCTGCATGATGGAATGCAGGCTAGAGTTCAGGAAAACGGTGAGCTATCGGAGCCTTTCCCAGTCTCAAATGGAGTTAAACAAGGGTGTGTACTTGCACCGACTCTTTTCAGTATCATGTTTTCTGCTATGCTGACTGATGCTTTCAGAGACGGGGACACAGGAATCGACATCAGATATCGTATTGATGGAATATTGTTTGACCTTAGGAGGCTTCAAGCAAAAACCAAGGTCAAATCACACACCATCAGGGATCTTCTGTTTGCTGACGATTGTGCCCTCAGTGCTGGCTCAGAGGCTGATCTGCAGCGTAGCGTTGATAGATTCTCCGGGGCCTGCGCCAACTTTGGGCTTGCCGTCAGCGCGGGGAGGGCGGAGATCATGTGCCAGCCAGCTCCTGGCACAATTTATACTGAGCCAGTCATCAAGGTAAATGGTGAGAGACTGAATTTTGTGAACAGGTTCACATGCCTTGGTAGTACACTATCCCAGAACATCGTCATTGATGATGAGGTGAACACCGGGGTCTCCAAGGCCAGCAGCACATTTGGCAGACTATACACCAACGTTTGGCATCGAAGTGGCATTGGTCTACAGACAAGGCTGAAGGTGTGCAGAGCTGCGGTGCTTCCGGTGCTGCTTTATGCATGTGAAACATGGACTGTATTCAGGCGCCACGTAAAAAAGCTCAACCACTTCCATGCAGTCTGTCTCGGGAAGATGGTGAACATCGGATGGCAAGACGGGATCCCTGATACCGCCATTCTTGACAGAGCTGGTATCCCTAGCATCGATACTATTCTGATGCAGTCACAGATTCGCTGGGCAGGTCATGTAGTCCGCATGCCAGACCATCGACTGCCAAAGATACTCTTTTATGGTGAGATGCAGAAGGGTAGACGCTCCCATGGTGGCCAGAAAAAGCGCTTCAAAGACACGCTTAAGGCTTCATTGAAAACCTTTGACATAGGCCCAGACACATGGGAAGCTGCTGCGCAAGACCGAACTGCCTGGCGCACATCTCTTCGTAAAGGTGCAGTGGCATGCGAATCTTCCAGAAGAGCAGCGGCGGAACAGCGGAGACAAGCTAGAAAAGATCGTGAAATAAAGCCTTCACATGAAGCAAACATTCCCTGCCCACACTGTCCGAGATCCTTCCAGGCCCGCATCGGGCTCATCAGTCACCTTCGTACTCATAGACTATCCTAACATCCTAATAATTGGATGAACAGAGTGGTCTTCATCACCTGTGATGGACGAACAACAAGGGTCATCCTGGGGATCTGGATCCCTGGCTCTTTGTTTCCCATGCTTGTCGTTGTAGCCGATCTCCCATTCTGCAGACATGGCCAAACCATCTTAGTTGGGACTGTTCTACTTGGGTCTGCAGGGGGTGGGATTTTAGGCCTTGATGTATCGTCTGGTTGCGGACCATGTCTCTTCTTGATATTTCAACCACCTTCCTCAGACACCTCATTTCTGAGGTTTGGATCTGGCTTATGTGGGTTGTAGTCATTGCCGATGACTCGCATCCATATGTCAAGACTGAGACATAGGTGGAGTAGTATACAGCCATTTTCGTTTTCTTACCAACCTCTCTCTTGCTGAGGAATCCTCAATTTATGGCCTGAAAAAGTCTCCCAGCTGCTGCTTTTCAAGTGGCCAACTCTTCTTTGATGCCTCCTTTTTGGTCTATAATAGCTCTGAGGTATTTGAAGTGGTCCACCTGCTCCAGGACCTGTTCTCCCAGCTTAATCTGATGTCTTCTTTCTTCTCATGATATCACCGTGGATTTTGTTTTAGAGCTGCTTATGACCATCCCTCTCTTCTCCAGCTCTTCCTTCCAGACTTGCAGGTTGGATTGGCGATGTGCCTCTGATTTAGCAATCAGGGCAACATCATCAGCAAATGCCAGCTCTGAAATACAGACCTGCCTCATCTTCCAGTACCCCACTGAATACTTTCCTGTCCTCTCCTTACATGCTTTGATGACATCGTCCATGAGGAGTATGAAAAGATAAGGTGACAGGATATCACCTTGTCTTACACCAGTGGTGGTCCTGGACTCTTCTGACTTATGGTTTGCTGTCCTCACATAATTTCTGCAAGACTTGTAGAAGCTCTGTAAAGCATAAATCAGAGGTGCTTGAATGTTTTTCCTTGCCAAACAGTCCCAAAGTTTGCTCCAGGGGACCCTGTCAAATGCCTTTTCCAGATCTATGAAACAAAGATGGATCTCACTCTTATACTCAAGGGCCTTTTCACTCAGCTGTCTGAGTGTGAAGATTAGGTCTTGGGTACTTCGGTTTGCTCAGAATCCGCAATGGGCCTCATCCAATTGTGGCTCAGCTAGGCGTCGGAGTCTGTGCTCTAGGATTCTAAAGTAGATTTTACCAGGGACACTGAGAGAAGGAATATGCCTCTATGGTTTCTACATTGTCGATTGTCACCCTATTTGAAAATTGGTGTTATAATGGCTATCTCCCAATCCTTTGGTATGGTCTTGTTGCACCACGCTGCCTGTAGGACACTTAAGAGTAATAGGTCACCTGATGCTCCCATGTACTTAACTATTTCTGGTGTTATACCATCATGGCCTGCTGCTTTGCCCATCTTGATTTTCTCCAGTGCTGCCTTTAGTTCTTCCATCTTTATTTTTTTCCATCTTTGCCCTCATTGGTTTTCTCTTCTGTGCTAGTGGTTATCATTTCTGATGCTTGACCTTACTCACCATCCAGGAGTTATGAGAAATATTCTTTTCATCTTTCCATTACTTCTTTCGGGGCAGTAAGCAATTTGTCATGCTTGTCCTTTATAAATTTGAGAGGGCATTGTTTTTCTTTCCTCATGTTCTTTAGGGTCTTATAGAACAATTTTTGGTTTTCTTGCGCATCTTTTTCTAGCTTTTCTCCAAATTCTTCCCAGGACTTCTGTTTTGCTGCTAGGAACTTGTTTTTTGCTTCTGTTCTGAGTGTCACATATTCTCTATATTTCTTCAATTGTCCTGTTGTGTTTTTAGCTCCTAAGTATTGTTTCCATGCCATTTTTCTCTCTTATTTTCTCTTTGACTTCCTCTGTCCACCAAGGTGTCCTCTTTCTCTTGTTCCCAAGTCGGACTTCACCACATGCTTCTGCAGCAGCTGTCTTTATAATGTCCTTGAATTTAAGCCAGAGGGTTTCTAAGTCATCAGGTTGTTCTTCCATTTTGATTACTGCTGCAGCAATAAGCCCCTGATTCATTCATAATCCTCCACTCCCAAAGGAGCATAGGCCTTCAACAAACACATGCCAAGTCCTCCTGTCACGTGCCATCATCGCAAGTTCTTTCCACTTTCTCCTTATCATTTTCACCTCTGTTTCCAGCTCTCTTCTCCATGTGCTTCTTGGTCTACCTCTGCTTCTCCTGCCCTGTGGATTCCAGAACAAGGGCTGCCTTGTAATGCTATCAACTGGTTTCCTCAGTGTGTGTCCTATCCATCGCCATCATCTTCTTCTAATCTCTTGTTCCACTGGCACTTGTCTAGTTCTTGTCATCAGTTCCACGTTGGTAACCTTGTCATACCATTTTAATCCCTCTATTCTACGCAAACACCCATTTATGAAAGTCTGTAGCTTGTTGGTAGCTGTCTTTGTTGTTCTCCATGTCTCAGAGCCATACAATAGGTTTGACTTCACATTTGAGTTGAAGATTCTTATTTTCATGTTGGATCAGATTTCTCTTGATCTCCATATATTTCTCAATGCAATGAAAGCTCTTCTTGCTTTTTGTATTCTTATTTTGATATCCCTGTCTGTCACTCCAACTTTGTCTATATTGCTGCCAAGATATGTGTACGATTCTACATCTTGTATTGGTGCTTCTTCATGTTCAACCCTGTTATCATTACCTGCATTTATTCTCATTATTTTTGTCTTTTCCCTGTGTATTTTCAGACCCAATTGCTGTGACCTCTCATTGAGTGTTTTCAATTTGTCCTGCATCTGATTACGGTTATGGGACAGAAGAGCTAGGTCATCAGCAAAATCCAGATCATCCAACTGCTTAGTCAGAGTCCACTGGATTCCATTTCTGTTATGTGTTGTCGATGTTCTCATAACCCAGTCTATTGCTAGTAAGAAAAGAAATGGAGACAAGAGGCATCCCTTTTGCACTCCTATTCTTATCCCAAACGGTTCTGTAAGCTGTCCTTCATGAAGAACTCTGCATGTCATGTCTTCATATGTTTTCTTTATTAAATTAATGATCTTCAGGGGAACTCCATAATGCCTCATCAATTTCCAAAGTGATTCTGTCTACACTGTCAAATGCTTTTTCGTAGTCCCTGATATCTGGTCTTAATTTCTGGCTCTCTCAGCTTGTAGGTTTTAATGCTCATTTCTCCCGTTCATTTACTTAGTTTCTTGCATGATGTTGGGCAGTTCCTAGGCTGAGCAACTCTTTCAGTTGTTCTTTTGATTGTAAGCAGGTAGTGATCACTTGCAAACTCTGGCCCCCTCCAGACTCTAGCATCCTGGACATATTTGAATGAGCTCCTCCTAACAATGGCATAGTCGATCACTGCCTTCTCATTCTTTGTTGGTTCACATCTAGTGTATGCATGTATGCGCTTATGGGGGAACTTTGTGTTTGTAATGATCAGATTCTGCTCACAGCAGAATCTAAAGAGTCGCTTTCCATTGTCATTGAGAGTATCTTCTCCATATCTTCTGATAACTCTACCCCATCTAGCTTGGTCATTTCCAACTCTTGCATTGAAATCTCCGAGCATGATAATTTCATCTAGGCAGTCATCCACTGTCTTTTGAAGCAGCTCGAAGAATTCCTCCTTGACCTCTGCTCTCTCATCCTCATTTTGGCCCATACACTATGACCAGGTTGACTATGGTTTCTCCTTCCTTTAGTTTTACAACCATAATGCGCTCCGAGACAAAGTTCCATCCCTTGATACTATCTTTTTAGTTTTTGGCCACAATGCAACCCACGCCCCCTTTAGCTCTTTCAGATGTGGGTGCACCACTGTAGAGCAGCGTGTTGCCATTGAGATCCATGACTCCTTGTCCTTTTTTCTTTGTTTCTGTTAAAGCCAGGATTCCTAGTTTTGCTTTCCTCATCTCTTCCACCAGCTCCTCTTCTTTCCCATTTATACTTCTTGTGTTCCAAGTTCCATAAGTCATAGTCCGTTCCCGTTCGTTGCCTATAGAATCAGTCCAGTTTTCTCTCTTGTAGTTCTCATAATCAAAAGTTTAAAGCAAACAGATGATTAGCCTGTTGTCCCTTTGCATGGTGGAGGGGCTGCCTCCTTACGGCCTCCATGCAGGCCGCCCTCTCCCTTTTTCAGCCAGGCTTGGGACCGGCCTAGGCAGAGTTAAGCTCAGATACAGTCATTAAAAGATTTAGAATGGAAAAGGAAAAAGTGATTTTTTTTTTTAAATTCATGGATTATGACTTTTTTGATGAAAATTTAAGGTTTTTCTGGAGCTGAAGGAACATACCCATATCTTTGTTGTCTCCAGCCAAATAAGATGATTAAGACTTCAGTCCAACACAAAACTTTCAAACAAAGAAGCCTGACCATGTTAATGAGAGATTACAAGAGGTTTATGAAATTTGGAAATGGAAATAAAAAAACAGTTTTCATGTTACCACAATTCTTGACATTAGCATTTCTCAAACTGTGTTCCATGAAGCACTAGTGTTCTGTGAGCTATTGAAAGGCTTTCCATGAAAAAAATGTAGAACCAGTTGCTTACAACTTATTTTCAAACATTAAAATAATTAGAGGGAAACCTAAGGCCTGCAGACAGTAAATAAATAATACACACAAAAGTATGTTTCATACACTCATGAGAAATAAAGAAGTCAAAAACAACAGAAAAATATCAAGTGAGAGGATTACTGGAAAATCAAACTCAGGACCTTCCAAATGGCACAACAGCTCATCTATGAAAGTGAACCTCAGTATCTTCCCTGACATCTGAACACCACAGCAACTTCTCAATAGACCAGCTCCAACAAATCCCCTAGACATTCAGCCAGTAGAAGAGGAGCTACAAATGTAAATTGTTGATCAGATTATGAAAAGGTATTTGACAATGTAGACAGAGAATCACTTTGGAAATTGATGAGGCATTATGAAGTTCACATGAAGATCATTAAATTAATAAAGAGTGAGACAGGGATGCCTCTTTTCTCCATTTCTTTTCTTACTACTACTAGCAATAGATTGGGTTATGGAAACATCGACATCACACAACAGAAATTAAATGCAGTGGAATCTGACTAAACAGCTTGCTGATCTGTATTTTGCAGATGACTTGGCTCTTCTGTGCCATAACCATAATCAGATGTAAGAGAAAATGAAAATTCTCGATAAGAGGTCACAAGTGGGCCTGAAAATAAACAGGGAAAAGACAAAGATTATGAGAATAAATGCAAGAAATAATTACAAGGCTGAACTTGAAGAAACACCACTAAAAAGATGTAGAATTGTACACATATCTTGGCAGTAATGTGGACAGAGTTGTAGGGACAGACAATGATATCAAAATAAGAATACAAAAAGCAAGAGGAGCTTTCATTTCATTAGGAAACATATGGAGAACAAGAGAAATCAAGTTCAACACAAAAATAAGAATCTTCAACTCAAATGTGAAGTCAGTCCTATTGTATGGTGCTGAGACATGGACATCAACAAAAAACAACAACCTAAAACCTACAGACTTTTATAAATGTGTGCTTGCATAGAATAGAAGGACTGAAATGATATGACAAAGTCACAAATTTGAAACTGATGACAAGAACCAGACAAGTGCTAGTGGAACAAGAAATGGTATAACAAAGTCACAAACGTGAAACTGATGACAAGACCCACGCAAGTGCTAGTTGAACAAGTGATGACAAGAACCAGACAAGTGCTAGTGGAACAAGAGATGAGAAGAACACGCTGGTGGTCAATAGGACATACACTGAGGAAACCTGGTGATAGCATTACAAGGCAGTCCTTGTTCTGGATACCCCAGGGAAAGAGAGGCAGAGATAGGAAAATGATGAAGAGAACATGGTAAGAACTTCAGTAGATGACTTGTGACAGAAGGGCGTGGCATGTGTTTGTTTAAGGTCTATGCCCCTTGGGGAGCTAAAGGGAATTGATTTATCTGACACAGAAAATTGTATATCAAGAATAGATCTCATTAATACAAGAATCAATACAGACATACATGATATTATTCAGAAATCTCTTCCCCAAGAAGACAACTCTGTGACAGCATATTTATTTAATTAGAAAACACACTGAAAAATCTGGATTAGAACTCTTGGCTTTGGAATGGGCATGCATGGAGAACAATGTGGATAATTTGTACATTCAACAGTATCTAAGAAAGAAGGACAAGCATGCAGTATTAGAAGCATAAGTTCACAATAGCTCAGACTCATTCAGCATTGTGCTTGATTTCAGAAAATCATGTGAAGACTCTCTAGAATTAGAGCACCATTCTTCAATTCACATCTCTGCCAAGAGTAATCTTGAGACCAAGGTAGATACATTTGTAGTCTCTCAGAATATACTCTGAATTCTGGCCATTATTGGACCATCACTGCTGAGAGGGGAGGGGGGAGATCCCATTGCAGAAAGTTTATCATATCTTTTAACCACCTGAGCATGGTAGCCACTCAGAGCTCTTATTACTGAAAAGGCATCTGTAAAGATTACTGTTTGTTTTTTCTGCATGTGCTTTGCATTCCAAAAGTTTCTGCTGCCTGTTTCAGGGCTTTTACTTCAGCATTGAAGTTATTGAAGTATTTGCCAGTGGCAATTGCTACAGAGTGGATTCTATTCTTTAAGTTAATGAGGATGCTAGCCCACTTATTCTCAACTGTGTTTATTTCTGAATCATCAGTATATGTTTGTGTCCAAAGCTTTGCTGGAAATTTGTGGTCAATATTCTTGGCTGCTACCGTATAAACATCTTTGTGTTTCTGTCAGTGTTCCTTTACTTTCAATGCATGGAATGTCCGATTTTAGCTCAGGAAACCATCTTCTTTTCCAATTGGATAGTTGTGCTTGCTGGTTTTTTTCTTTCTGACTCAGCTTGCTAGCATGTTATTTTTTTTTTCCTTGAGCCACAAAGTTAGTTCACTTGAGCCTGCCTCTTGCTGGCTTATTCATTCTCTGGCACATGGGGTGTCCTGCAAGTCTATTAAATTTTTCTGCTTGTTGTATGACTCTGCTGTCACATCTGCCCTCCTATGACTGTAGCCCTGTAATGTTTTCCATATGATTGATTTTCATGGATTTTATTTCCCCTGGTATGATAGGCACTGCTTGGTTTTGAAGTCAGTTTACTCTGTCAAAATTTGCTGCTGTCGACCAGGCTGTGATGCTATATTCCATTACAGGCCTGACTGTCTGTGTACAGCTTTTTGAGGATGTTCTCATCAGCACCTCATGTGGTACTAGCTAATTTTGTCATGATGGCCATGTACAGTTTTGCACTCAGCTGTGTTTTTGTTATCTGTGTTTTCCATGTCATGCAGTGTTATAGTGTGATACCTAAGTACATTGATGTCTCTTCTTCTCATAATGCCTGCCCATTTTAGTTGTTTTTTTTTTTTTTTTTTTTTTTTTTTGCGTTCGCCCGCTAATACTCGAGGCGAAATCTCAGGTTATTATTTTATGTCTAACCTGACATTGATTTTACGTGAGTATCCCTTTATTTCTTGTACAGAGACAGGTGTCCCTCGCCATTCAGGCAAATACTCGCCGATTTCGGAGGTACCCATTGCAGCTGGGTCGGCTCAGGAGCCGCCAGTCCCTGGTCGACGACACTCCTTCAAATGTCCTCGCCAGGTCTCGAGTTAATCCAGTCCAAATCCCGGTCGACGAAAAATCCTCAAATGCCGTCGCCCGGGTTTGATCCTGTATCACCCGGTCGCCAGAGCGGTGTTGTAACCACTACGCTAGCGCGGCTCCCATTTTAGTTGTTGTTTCGCTTGCTGTAGTTTATTTGCAAGGTACATATAATGTGCATTGGTGTTTTTCATTGATTTTGAGCAGCCACGTTCTGGACCAGCTTTCAAGGGCTAGCATTGAATCCGGAATGCACACTCTTGCTGTGGTGATGTATTCTTCTGAAGTCCACATGGCCAAGTCATCAGCATAGAGGGAGTTGTGGACATTCTTGTGGATGTTTTCTGTGTCTATGATGTCATTTGTATATATAACAAATAGTGTAAGCAGAGGACCCTACCGTGTGATACTCCCTCATTTACTACTGTTTCACAACAGTCACCCTACTTCCTTTCTCTTTTTAACGATTCTAATAAAGATTCGAATAATTCATGTTCCTCGTCTTAATCCGTCCATAGTCTGTGCCAGTTCTTCGCCTTTAAGATTAATCTGGTTTTCTCTCTGTATTACTTGCAATCTGGTTTCTTAATGTATGGATGTGAATCATGGGCAATGGCTACAACTCACAAAAGCCAGCTCCAAACCTCAGACATGAGGTATGTGTAGAAGGTGGTTGAAGTAACAAGAAGAGACATGGTTCACAACTAGATGATACAGCAAGGCTTCAAAACCATGAACTAGATTGGAACCAGGCTGATAGGATAGTAGTATGGCGCTCTCTTTTCCAAACCTCTACACCTCACGGTAGAAGAGGAAGGACTAAGTAAGTTTCCAATAATAAATTTGCAGCGATGATATGACCTCATTTCAAATGTCTAGACACAATGATATGTTCGCTATAAAATCTTTTCAATTAGTATGTTCGTTGAAAAGGTTCAAAATTCGAGCAGATAAGTCACAAAGGTGAACTGTTGTGGAAGTAAGGTGACTGTTGTGGAACAGTAGTAAATGAGAATATTGTGGGTAGGGAATAGGAAAGTGTATGGGTTATTTATTGTTGTGAGTTTGTTGTGTTCACTGGTGTGAAGGATTTATGCGTGATGTTTGGCAAAGAGAGATATAGTCACTGTTCTCATGTTTTAGTATGGAATGGGAATACTCACGTTGTCAGTAACACTATGTGAATGACTAGAATGCATTCAGAATGAAGGGATGCGCATATTCTTGGGCTGTACGCAAGATACCTCCATTGGGACAAGTAGATACATGCTTGGAGTGATGTTGATTAAATCCAGATATGCGGTGGCCCAAGCGAGAGCTTATATGCGAGTGTCCACAGACAAACGGCACCCTCTGCATGGTAACATAGCTGACATTAATGGAGCAAGAATAAAGAGATGGATGGCACAGGCAGAGACAACTATCAAGCAGGTGGCCACAGTTGACAGTATATTCAAGGGGAAAGAATGGTGTATGTCAGATGAGAACTGGAATAACTACCAAAGGGTCATCATCAGACTTGGGAGAGAGTGTAGAAATTGGGGGAATGGAATAGCAGAACTGGAAATTAATCAACTGATACATGATCATTCTGGGGATAGTGATGTCATTGTGTATACAGATGGGTCCATGATCCATGGGGAGAAATCCAGTTGGGGCAGAATAGTCGCTGAACATAGCAGGGCTTACAAGATAACAACTTCCAGCATGAGAATGGAGGTCGTTACTGCAGCTTTAAGGTGGATAACTGAAACTTCATTAACAAAGGCTATCATAGTGTCTGACTCTCAGTCCATGCTTCGGAAGGTTCAATGTGGTTGGTTGCGGCATGAATGGAAAACATTCATAGAAGAAGGTTCCAGTCTACAAGAGCTGGTGTGGATATACTGTCCTGGTCATGCTGGGGTATGTGGTAATGAAAGAGCTGACAGACTAGCATCAAGAGCACCAATAGTGGGGATACTGGATATGGATAAGGGAGAGATACTGAGAACAAGTAATGATCACCTGTTAGAGAATGACACTGCAATAGATGAATCATCAAGGTTAAGACTGTTGGAATTTGGCATCAAACTTAAAGCTAGTAGAGATGGACGTATGAGAGGATGCATCCGTCGTGTTTACAACCAACGAGCTACAGGAACAATTAGCATTCACACTCTTCGACATATACTGATGGAGACTGAACACCTATGGGTTTGCCCAGAGTGCAATGATGTCAATTCTACATAACAATAACAATATTTCTACTCTTTCGTCCATTATCATAAGTAATTTATTAGTTATTTAGGTTATTCACCAAGAATGTAATGGCATTTCTTAGCTTTATTTTCACGATATTTTGAAGTCTGGAATAGAATTTGTCTTTCAGTGATTATTCTTTGTCATCACCTGACATGTAATATTGGTTGATGCACGACCATTATTTGCTCTGGTTGAGTTATCCAAATTGTGTTGCATTATTTTTCTTTAATAAATTCTGAAGTTGATAGTGTAACCAGCCGCAATCTTGAGTCGCTTCCTACTAAATGAGCTTGTGATAAAATACTCCATGTTACCCCCCGCTCTCATTTATAATTCTTTTCTCGTTCAAAAATCTACGAATATATTCTGTATTTGACCTTGGTTGAAAGCCAAGTAAAATAAAACTGTTAGAAAAGGTAACTAACGCACTAGTGAAATCTATTAATAACTACTGGTACTGCCTAAGCAACGGTTGCTAGGGCACTAACACGACTGCAAATGGTTTTAAAATAAAGAATTTGAAACTTAGTAGCGCCAAGCGTAGAGCTCCACCCCAAAACACACACACGCGTTTATGCTCTACCCATCCTAATATTAATGACGAAATCGGTGAAAGTTGGCGGATAACCAACCTTGTCGTCGCGTTTTGTAAGGGAAAAAAAGGGGAGAGACAGGGTGGATGAAGATTCAAATCAGATTTTATCGTTGTGTTTTGTAAACTTAGATAATGGCGTTTCTTGTAAAAGTAAAAGGGATGTTTTGGATTAGAGCGAGAATATTAATAAATAAACTACCCTAACACAATTCCCTTATATAAGGTATCTTGTCTTAGGAAGGTAGTTAGTTATAGTGAGTTGGGTGTAAAAACAAATAATCACAAAATAATTACAAAGATGAAAAGGAGGAGGAATAGTTAGATGAAAATTAGATAGGATGTAAGAGGCCACAGAGCAGTTTAATAAACTAGTCTTACGTTTAAAAACGGTTCATAAATAGCTGAGATATGACAGAATTAAGGAAACCAGACTAACCAATGTTCTGATTAACGTACATTGTTTATGGTCCCACTATAGTCAAAATTTGGACGCGTTGTTCTGATGATTGGCTGGGGAAAGGGATAATATGAAATGCATACTGGGTTAGAATGCCATTTTCAAAATAAAAACAGCAGTGAGCAGATGAGAACAGAAGGGGAGCTTTTTTGTATAAGTCTTTACCCTCTGGACGACAGCAGATTGAAATTTGTGCCATTGTTCAGCCAGTCATCTGTTTTATTGTGTGATTGATTCTTTATTTGCGGTAAGAAAAATGATTTTATAAATTTTATATGTATGCAACAGGCCACAAGGGTTGTGAGTCGGAAATCTGTGTTATACGACATTGCATAAGTGGGAGCTATTACGACAAGCCGATAAAAACATGCCTAAAGCAGACTTGAGAAGGGGAAAAATGAAATTAAATTATGTTTAAATATTACCATTGAAAAATCATATGACAGTAAGTCCAGAAACTACTGGCTGTCCTCTGCAGGCCACAGTGTTCAAATATCACTTGGAAAAAGAAATATGATGCCATACCAAAAGAGTTAAACATATCACTGTAGAACCAAAAAACAGAAGTGTATACCCCAGCTGATGCTATGGAAGATAAATAATGTTTAAAGGACAGTGGCGTTGAAGCCATGTGGGAAGAAGAAGGTACCCACTGAGTGTGAAGAAGTCACAAAATTTAGGGACTGCAGCTATTGGTTAGCATATTTTCTGATCATCAGGAAAGTGTAACGTTGTTTAGTATTAGTTGTGGAGATATATATAAATAGAGTATTTAGGGAGGCATGGTTACTCTGTTGCAGGGTTGAATCGCCAAATACAAGTGAGACATAAACTGGAGCTGCTAGGTACGAGGCAATCTGTCTTTTGTGTATACCTAGAAAGAAATTGTAGCAGCGGACTCCAGGAGACCCTCTTGTGTAGAAGAGTGAGCAGTGTCTACAGCAAACTACTTTCTGTCAACGGACTACCAGATAAGCCCTAGTGTTTAAGGGCTATTGACAAGTTATTCTAAAATATTCTCCCAACTCTGAATAAACATTTCGTGTGACATGATGAGACCATCAGTCCCTCTACATATCTTCATACATTATAATTGCAGCAGGGGATACATTCCTAGGAACATTTTATTACTGACATGTGTGGACAAGAATTCCACCTTAGTTATTTAAACGTGTACATAACCACATTTTTTTTTTTTTTTTGAGTTAACTATTCCTGGGTCAGAAAATTTGAGACAGGAAAATAAAAATTGAAATACAATTCTATAACGTTAACCTCTGACTTACGTTAGTTCTTGATATATATATATATATATATATATATATATATATATATATATATATATATATATATATATATATATATATATATATATATATATATACCGGTATATTGTGTTATAGTGGTGTTTTAGTCATTAACACATCACTACACCTACATTACCCTAGACACTTGCCATTTAACTTAATATCAAAGTTAAAATAATACACAGAGTGAGATCTACATGTGGAAGCACATAAGTACCCTGAGAATACATCATCATCATCAACTATTAGACTCAGGGACTTATACAGCTTGACCTCACTCTGTTGACACTTACATATTAACACCATAACAATCTAATCCACCACAGAGCTGTAGGGTACAGTTTAAATATCCTTCGTTCCCATTTCAGCGGGCTCTAATAATACATGTGCGAAGACAATTACATATACGAAGATTATGTGATAACTCATGGGAAGTGACTACCTTTACAACGGGTAACAAGACATTTTACAAAGTTAATTATGCTTTTATGTGTTTAAGTTGTGTTTGTAAACTATTTTCCACCCCTTTTTCTAAAATAGAGCAATCCTAATGTTACTTTTATTCCTACACAAAAAAAGAACTTTCAATTTTTGGATAGCGGCAATCAGAAATAAATTGATATTTTATTAAAATAATTAAATTTTGTAGTTTAGTATTGCGTCATGAATATTTATAAGTTAGTTATTTTTCTAATGTAGACTTTCCCACTCTCGTTGTATTATTTTTGACCAGCACTAAGTGCCGCCAGAAGTAATATGGTGATTCACAGACATAAAGCTCCCATAAATGTAAATCTTTACTATCGCTTCCTCCGTGCATAACTTCTGGTACTCTGTGATGATTGACTCATCCGATTTTGATACATTCAATACTGGTTTATAATACCATTCCCAGACTTATTTCTCTCTATCACTTTACATCACTAATCATTTGTTTTCTTCAATAACGTGTTTTAGCCGTCAATTATATCTTGACTCTCACGTGTTCTTATTTCTTGCCTGACATGGTGGTCTCCTTCGTGATATCCTTCTTTTTTTTTTTTTTTGACGTCCGCATGACCTGAGATGCCCATTTGTAAAACCACACAATTTTACTAATTTATTTTATGGCATGTCTTATGTATTGTCCACCACTTGCGTCCACACAATTATACATGCTCTGCAATAATAATTCGGTTCCACCCACTCATCTGGCATCCCTCTCCCCACCCCAATTCAAACAGTGTACGTGAGGAGAAAATATCACATTGCTATGACAACCGCTGGAATAAGACAAGACTTATAATGTGTTGTATGCTTTATCTGTGATCTGTAATGCTCACATACTACACAGCCAGAACAAAGAACGTGATTCATTTAGTTATATCAGTGGTAGGCTCAATAATCAAGGCAGTATATTTGGCTCGTTTGATTTAAGCTACCATATTTGAATCTCGGCGGGTAAGAACAATATGAGATACTTGTATATGTTAAAACTGTTTATACATGCACTCTGCGCTTCATTTGACAGCATTATAGCTACCCCTTTACTGCTATGTTCACTCACTCACCTCCCGAGGACAGTAGCATTTTTTATGCGTTCAAAATGTTAGTAATTTTTTTTTTTATTCCATCTTGTGTAGTACATATTCAGAAAGTCATTTGATAGCTTTTCATGTACCGTATGTTGCAACCAATGCAATTTTATTTGTTTGTTAAATGTTTGAAGATTCCTGGTGCCCAATAAACTTTCAAGAATAATGTTGGTTTAGGGCATTGACTCCTTTCAAATTTCTCCAGACTGCTCATAGACCTTCCTAATGGAGAGCCTTATTCGGTCTTGTAGAATTTATTATTTACATTGATCGACCCCAGTTAGACACGGGTGATCAAAGGCCATAGACGGAGCGTAGCACTTTGACATAATTAAATTTTCGAATCAGAAAGAGGGGTAAGATAGAGGAAATAGATAATTTGCGCATGGGCGTACAATTCGTGTTCTATGCTTCATTTTATAATTAACACAGTGATCAGCGTGTTGTTTCTTGCTTGTGTTTAATTTGTAAAACTGTGTAAAGTAGTTAGTACATTCGATTTGTAGTATTGAAACTTTATTAAAAGTAGATAAACTGACACTGATAGATTTATTACAAGAAAACGTGTCCAAGAAAATAGTAACAATGACAGCATTGCTAGTATTTGCTGTAATGAAAATATCAGCTTGGAAGAGGTCACGCCAACATCTAGTAAGATTTCTAAATTTAAAGTTCGTAGACAGTATTTAAGTCTGGAAATTTTTTGGTCTTTAGAGAAAGGTTGTCTTCAGCCATTATGTGTCGTGTGCAATGACAATCTTTCGAACGAAGCCATGGGTCCTACTAAATTGAAAAGACAATTGACCACTAAATATGCACATCTCGGGGATAAAGATTTGAATTATTTCACAAGGTTAGTTGAACAACAAATAAAACAAGTTTGCTATTTTTATCAAAAAGTTAAATTATCTGATAAAGCTAAAACAGCTTCTTATCATGTAGCCGAAATCATAGCACAGCAAATGAAATCATATATTACCACTGTCTCTGGTTTGTGACTCCAATTTCATTAGATTATTGTTGCATACACCGGGTGTGTCTTGTTAGTGTCACTGTTAGCTGTCACAGCTGACAAGAGTGTTGTCAGCTAAGTCGGGCATATTATTGGTGGCCGACAAATTCAACAACGCAAATAGATATTGATGTGGGTCGAAAAACAGATATGTCAATGGTGATGAGGTCAACAGCACTGAAAAGATGGGTCATCAACTTGACCAATGGTTAGCAATGTACACCGGACCCATGTTGTACATTTAATTGACGATTCGATTTTATTGTAGGCAGACGAAGACAATAACATCACTGGTAGACAAATGGTTAAAATGTACTTTCTTCATGGTAGAACATCATACATCGAGCAGTAAGTATCAATACAGCCGTTTGATTGACATCACCGATTCATAAGCGCTGACTTGACAAAATACATGGTTGTGAACCATGTGTTCACATCTTCAGGTACATAAATCAATCCTGAACATTATCGCGTCTGATGCTAGAGGGACGCACTAGCCATTGAACATCACTGGTACAATGGAAGTTCTACCATAGCATACAGAGCCATTGGTCTCTAAGACGTGAGTTGTCGAAAATCAGCCATATTCTGGGAACAATATAATAACTTGAACACTTCCCGGAAAAGTACATCAGGAATTAGCTTCTCTGCTTTTCAATATATATATATATGCATATTAAATTCAAATGTCTTCTCTACAATTTTAGAGGAAGAACGCAAAAGTACGTCCATCTTTGGTGATTACTACATCATAAAGCCTCTAGGGTATCATTTGTATAGCAACAAAACGACACAAATAAAGTGCGTCATCTGCATTTCTCATATTCTTTAGGGTATTATTGAACATTTTCTGGTTTTCTTGCGCATCGTTTTCTAGCTTTTCTCCAAATTCTTCCCAGAACTTCTGTTTTGCTGTTATCACCTTGTTTTTTGCTTCTGTTCTGAGTGTCACACATTCTCTATATTTCTTTGTTTGTCCTGCTGTGTTTTTAGCTCCTAAGTATTGTTTCCATGCCTTTTTCTCTCTTATTTTCTCTTTAACCTCATCTGTCCACCAAGGTGTCCTCTTTCTCTTGTTGCCAAGTCAAACATCACCACATGCTTCTGCTGCAGCTGTCTTTATGATGTCCTTGATTTTAAGCCAGAGGGTTTCCAGGTCCTCAGGTTGTTGTTCTGTGTTTCTCATTGCTGTAGCAATAAGCCCCTGATATCTGGTCTTCACTTCTGGTTCTCTCAGCTTGAAGGTCTTAATGCTCATATTCCCTGTTCGTTTACTTAGCTTCTTGTGTGATGTTAGGCAATTCCTAGGCCGAGTAACTGAACAACTAAAAAAGTTTAAAAAAATTAATTAAAAACACAAATTAATTTCTTTACACTTTCTGTGCCAAACTGGGAGTTTGTTTTATTAACCAAAAAAATGCCATGTAAGGAAACAAAAAACAAAAAATACTTAAAAATGCTATTTAAATTTTCACAGTTGCTGTGCCAAACTGAACATTTTAATTTTATTAACAAAGTAGTTCTTTATTAAAGATCACAAAATACATACAATTGCAACTGAATATTTTTACAATGTCTATGGCAGACTGAATGTCTTTAGTTGAGTCCAGAATTACAATGCACAACCACTTTGTACAGATTTTCAAATGAGAATGCCTTCCTATTGCTTGCCAACAAAGCTTTCAACATTGAAAAGCTCCTTTCCACTTCTACTGACACCACAGGAGCTTATGTGAAGAAAAAAAATTGTGTAAGTTGATTCTAAGTCCCCTGAAAATTCACCAAGGGAAATAATTTTCCCTGACAGAAATTAAGAACAGCTTTTCATATCCCACTGTTTTTTTTTTTTTTTTCAAAACTTGCTCAGTCTTCATTTTCACACAAACGCACACACCCCCCTCCCCACCATTTCCAGTCATACTGTCTATGTCATTCATCACTTTCTTTATCAAATCTGTCTGATCCACTATCAGAACTGCTGACTTCTCCAAGGAAGTAATGGCACCAGGCAGAAAGCCACAATTTAACTTTTGTGTTAGAAAATTTTTTCAGTGCTATATTTTTCCTTTATACCTACCAACCTACCACTACGTTAACCACATATCGTCTGGGAGAGTTACGTTGTCTCATCCACTGACACCCATATTTTCTTGCCTGCTAGTGCTACTTTTTCTCTTATTTTCAGCATTGTGTTTTCATAACAGTGGATTACTTAAATTTTCCTGACTACAATTCTAGCAAAGAGTAGACTCTTGTGTGCTTTTATAAAATCTTATAACAATTTTGTTTTCAGGAGTTTAGGGAAATGTATCAAATAGCATGGGTAAAACAGTGGCGTAAAGAAATAAAAATGTAAAACAATAAGTAAAAAGACATTAAAACAAAAAATGCTTTTATTTTTTTTTCAAAATATGCAAAATAATGACTCTGAAACAACAAAAAATGCTTTAAAATGTCTGAAAACATACAAAAATGCCTTATTGTGCCAAAAATGGCAAACAAATGCATAATAATGCCATAAAAATGGCTCATAAAGCAGCTACTTTTTAATGAAACAGAATTATTTTCAACTCAGCAATGTGTCAGTTTTGCCACACACACAAAAAAAGAAAAAAAATGAAAGTAAAATCATAAAAATCCTTGCCATAATGATAAGTATCATTTTGTGAATTCTGACTATAAAAATATTTACTTTGTTTTGAGTTGATCATAGGTGTCATTTCGTGAAGTCTGAATTAAAAATATTGACTTTTTATTGAGTTGATAATATGTGTCGTTTTGTGAAGTCTAAATATAAAAACATTGGCTGTTATTGAGTTGAAGATAGGTGTCATTATGTGTTGTTCTAAAGCAGGTTTTCTAATCCTGTGGTCTACAGGACTAATAGTGAGTCCGTGAACAGATAATACAGTAGTGGGTCTGTATACGATTCATAAATTTTATTTTTATCTTAACTTTTACTGTGAAAATTATTATTGCTTTTCCCTTTAAAAAAATATATTATGTTGGTATATAATCTTAACAATTTTTCGTTTTAATTAAATGTATTATTTGTGTGCACAAATTTTAATCATGCACCTGTGTCAATTTTTTCAAACAATAGGGCCATAGCCTTCATGGGACAGTTAAAGCCAATGTACTACAAGAAATCAGATAGCTAGAATTTTTTATGGATAATTACTAAAACTTGCTAAAAAGTATTATTTTATCTCTAATATCATGTTAATGTAATTATCACCACTTAGACTACATCATCTTCTAACCCACTAGAGTTTTTTTTTTTATATTTTAGGATTTGAAGTTGTTTAAAATATTTATAGTAACATAATTTATTTTTTCAGCCTCCAAGAAATAGTCAAACACAGTTCCCATTTATGGATGAAAACATTAAACTAGAGCAGGATTGTAAATTGACTGTTGGAAAGAACTATATTATGTTTGTGGCGTGTGTAGATGACAAACAATGCTAGGGGTATGAAGTAACATGACGCCACTTGTACAGTTCCATGACATTTATTTACATGACTAGCAACAACTTACCGAAATTGGCAGGATTTTAATTATGGTGTGTTGTTTCTGTTACACATATTACATTGCTGCTTCTTCTATAGTCTCGCTTGCTCCCTGTGAATGACGCAATCGTCTCTTCCTTTTAGCCATCTTATCATGTTGATCCATAAAAATAAGTCTGTAATACTTTAAATTAAAATTTTGTCTTGAAGAAACAATCAGAAACTTACATTATAAGATTATTTTTAAGAAAAATGATAGCAAAATCTGTTTCCCGAATGAAAATGGACAGAAGAGTATCTTGATTGTCTGTTGATTTAATGCACACCCTCACACTTGTTCTATTTTTGGGAGAGTACATATAAGGGGAAACGATATAATGTTATCGTCTAACTTTCACCCACAGTTGCACCCCCACCTTTTAGCTGTGCTTGAAAGTTAATGCACTCTCTTGAAAATAGACAAAAGTGCACAAACGACAGTGTGCAAAGTGTGACATACTGACCGTGACACCATCAAAAGTCTTATCGCCAACAAGTCCTTACCTTCTAGCGCTTCTCATCTCCGTATTGACAATAGTTGTCTGGGCAAGCCTGTGTTTTATATGCTTCCCAAAATTCATAAACCCTCCAACCCTGGGAGACCCATTGTCTCTGCGTGTGCCTGCCCTACCGAACATATATCAGACTTCCTCGACGGCATCTTCCAGCCTATTGTAGAGCAGCTTCCTTCCTTCTTAAAGGACACAAACCATGCTCTTACTACTTTTTCCTCTATCCAGCTTTCCCTAAACCGTACCTACCGTTTATTTCTGTTAGATGTGTGCTCGCTTTACACTTCCATTTCTCACTCTGAGGGTCTCCGAGCTCTCCGGTTTTTCCTGGACCAGCGCACGCACCCCTCTACTGCTACAGACACTCTCCTGCGCCTTGCAGAACATGTCCTTTGACTCAATTCCTTTGAGTTCAATGGACAGTTCTTTGACCAAATTAGTGAAGTTGCCATGGGCACCAAGATGGGTCCCAGTTATGCCTGCCTCTTCATGGGCTACCTGGAGTATCAGGTGTGGCAGCAGTATCCTGGACCTTTTCCATTGATGTATCTTAGATACATAGATGATGGCAAAGGTCTCACCGATATGCCAGAGGTTGACCTATCTAGGTTCATTAACGTCATTAACAACTTCCACCCTGCGATCCAATTCACCTCTCACATCTCCACTGTCTCTGCTAATTTCCTTGACATTGTTGTCACCATCACTCCCCCCCCCCCCACCACTTCGGTGTACTACAAACCCACCGATGCACACAGTTACCTCCTTTATACTTCCTCTCATCCTCCGGCTTGTCGTGACTCCTTGCCTTTCTCACAACTTTTCCGCCTCCGTCGGTTTTGCCATGATGATGACAACTTTCTATGCCGAGCACAAGAAATGTTGGACTTCTTCCGTAACAGACAGTATCCAGATGATGTTCTTACCTCTGCCTTAGAGCGTGTTCTCCCTATCTCACGTCTAGAGGCCCTCAAACCCCGTCAAAAAACCTCCTCTGATATAGTCAAGTTAATAATGACCTATCACCCTCACAGCACTGCTGTCAAAAGGATCCTGTATCGTCACCTACCTCTCTTCCAAGCTGACCCAGCGGCGCGGGAAGTGTTTAGTGAGCCACCCTTGCTGGCATATAGACGGAATAAAAATTTGAGGGACCTCCTAGTCCACAGCCGTCTGAAAACCGTCAACGATGGCCACTTTGGAACCAAGCCATGTAACCGTACACGATGTAAGACATGTCAGTATGTAATCGAAACACGTTCAGTCTCGTTCCCTAACGCCAAGTTCACCATCACCCATGGCTTCACATGTGAGACACGCAACGTCATTTATACTATTATATGCAAACGTTGCACCATCGGCCAAACGAGCACACGACTGGGCGACCGATTCTGCAGACACCCCTACGACATCTCTCAGTTTAAATCCATACCTGTGGCCATCCACTTCAATGGCCCTGACCACCACGGTGCCACTGACATCCAGGTGACAACCATCAGATCCTGTTCCTCGGACGCCAACAGTCGGTTTCGCCAGGAACAACGCCTCATCCATCTTGTGGGTTGTCTCAAACCACACGGTTTGAATACCCAACATTCTTTTATCTGAGACGCCTTTCTCTATCGAGTCCCAGTTGTATTATGACTGTCTACTTTGATGCGATGACGCATTTTTAAAAAAAATCGCTTTTCCCTCACTTTATACATTTTAATATTAATAATTTTTTTTAATTATTTATTTATTTATTTATTTATTTTTTATTTACTTATTATTATTCTTATTTATTATTATTATTTTATTTTTATTTATTTATTTATTTAATTATTTATCATTATTTTTTTTTTAAATTTATTTGTTTATTGTTTTGTTTCGTTTATTTTTTTCAAAAATTTTCCCTACTCTTTTCCAGTCTTTGTTTTCATCATTTCTTATTTTTTGTTTTTAATGTACTATCGACTTCCGCTTTCCGGTTTAGTGGCAGCCATCTTGCTTCACATGTGACTGGACATAAGGGAGTATTTTTTCTCTTATTTTTATAGTTTCATGTTCTTTACTTAATTCTTATTTTCTTTCCCTCCTGTCTCTTGTTTGTCTGTCCCTGACGAAGGCCTTGTCTCCGCAACATAGGTTTTTCTTGTCCTTTCTCCTTGTAAGACGTATTACCATTTGTGTGTTTTTTTTTGTTTTTTTCTCCCCATTCAAGTATTTATGGTGGTAATTATGTATTTTGATTCCACAAGTCCTGAATATCGATTATATTGGCAAGCACACTGACCATACTCAGGCTAACATTGCCTGTAGGAAATAAGTCTTAACTACACTTCCACTGACTGGCTGTACGTCCAAACACTAACAATACACACAACACATTTCTATGTGTGGCATTCAATCTTCACATGAATCCATTCACCATCCAGTTGTAAATCACTTATCCCATGTGATTGGTGGCATGCAACATCACCATATAAATTCTACTCCAATATAGCTACAAGGCGGACAACACCCAATGCCTAACTCCACAGTAGCTCCAAAGGCATGACCAACTCAACGCCTTGTCATGTTCTCCACGAACATTACCCAAAGTTCCTCCAGTAACATGTTACGTGGGTAGACATGGTATATACAACAGTATGTAAGACATAATCACTTTATCCACAATCCCTATAGCATATCACAACTGTAGTTTTCCCACTGTCACAAAATACGAGCACCCATCTAGACCACAAATCACAGACTCGAGTGCACAGCTCGGCTATCAAACACAGACTCCCACTAGTCACATTCGAGTACTCTCTCAGTCACCCAGACTTGTTCACCAAATACGCTAACTCCAGGCGCACGCCCAAGTCTCAACATGCTGACATGGTCAGACATAAACTCAATCCCTGAGTTAAACTTAACAAATATTGACAACCTCAGTGACCCTTACTACCACTAACTCCATCATCCACCCATGAAATTGCTCTGTGATATCAACCCCTCTCCAGGTGGAAAATGGAGTTTTCCACAGAAGAATGGGGCACATACCACAGAATGCTTCATGTATCAACTCATGCTTAGATACCAACATATCGTCTCACTGAAGAAGTTGTCATGTTTCTGTGACTAGGTCATTTACGCAACAAAAACTTCAATGGGTGAGTCACACTCTAATCCATACCAGAGTTCTCTACAATACCTCTTATCACATGGAGCAAATGCTTAAAATATAATGCCCTAACATTCCAATAAATTAAAACAAATGATATAGGTGTATGCAATTACACACTTACTTAGTCGTTCCCCTTCTACCGTGAGGTGTAGAGGTTTGGAAGATAGAGCGCCAGACTATTCTATCAGCTGTCTTCTTCCTGGCCTGGTTCCATTCCAGTCCTCAGTCCTTCAAAGACTGTCTAATGTTGTCCTCCCAGCGGACTCTCGGTCGTCCTGGGGGTCTGGATCCCTGGCTCTTTGTTTTCCATGCTTGTCGTGTTAGCCGATCTTCTCCCATTCTGCAGACATGGCCAAACCATCTTAGTTGGGACTGTTCTACTTGGGCTGCAGGGGGTGGCATTTAAGGCCTTGACGTACCGTCTGGTTGCGTACCATGTCTCTTCTTGTTACTTCAACCACCTTCCTCAGATACCTCATTTCTGAGGTTTGGATCTGGCTTTTGTGGGTTGTAGTCATTGCCCATGACTCGCATCTATATGTCAAGACTGGGACATAGGTGGAGCGGTATACAGCCATCTTCGTTTTCTTACCAACCTCTTTCTTTACCAACCTCGATTTATGGCCTGAAAAAGTGTCCCAGCCGCTGCTTTTCGAGTGGCCAACTCTTCTTTGATGCCTCCCTTTCGGTCTATAATAGCTCCGAGATATTTAAAGTGGTCGACCTGCTCCAGGACCTGTTCTCCCAACTTAATCTGATGTCTTCTTTCTTCTCGTGATATCACCATGGATTTTGTTTTAGAGCTGCTTATGACCATCCCTCTCTTCTCCAGAATTAAAGAGATAAACTATAAAGCATGATGCTTTATCACACTACATCAATATGTAATATAACAACAACCAAAACACATATAACAATCCAAGACGTCATATTTGTTACGTAAGTACTATAACATTTGACATCTTCCATTATTCAGTGAATAATCCACAATTTTAACACGGTTTCAGTTAATGGTGTAATTTACTTACTATTCTACATAGAACACACATATGTCTGAGTCCTCATAATGCTAAACAAGAGAGCGAGGGATGGAGTGATACACATTCAAGGAATAACCAACATGTCATATTCCCAACTCTGTTCAATGTATTCAAATAACTGTGGCCACAAAATTACAACTATATATATATATATATATATATATATATATATATATATATATATATATATATATATATATATATATATATATATATATATATATATATATATATATATATATATATATATTGATATTTACTGTTGTGTGTAGTAAATATTATTAAATATAATGAGACGTAGCTGGCTGTCATACATTCTCACGTTATGAAGTTTAATCACGAAGCCCGAACACAGGATACAAACACGACATGTTTAATCCGCCATCTTAGAAGTAGGAAGTAGTAGAAGAGTTAGCCTAAGGGCAAGTAACTCTAGTAAGAAACAAGATAAACATCGAGACAAGATATAGATACATCAACATCCCCCCTTCTTTATGAGTGAACAAAGTCATTCATCCAAATGGGTTTCTTGCGATCTCTTTGAGGTCTCTTAGGGCAAGATGGTAGGAGAGAATGTTCTTTGCCAGCTTTCCAAGTCTAGAAGTAGCTGGAGTTGAAGGATCAACTTCTGGAGGATTGGAAAAATTCACTTCACTAGTGTTTTCCATGTCTGACAAAACAACCTGTTGCTCGGGTAGAACTGGAGAGGAGACATCAATTTCCAGGTCCTCGGGATCAGGTGTGAAAGGTGTTGTTTTATGTCTTTCAGAGAGCCTCTTATCGATTCTTCCAGGTTGCCAGTTTGGTTGTTCAGGGTCTTGATAGTAGACTGGCTGGTGAGACAACTTGGGCAGATCATGAGCAGTTTTATCATAATACGTTTTCACTGATCTGTCTCTCTTGCCTCTGCTTTCAGTAACTCTGCTGTGAGATGCAACGAGTTTCACTGCAGAAGGTATCAGTGTACGCAGTTTCCTGTTGAACAGTATTTCTGCCGGACTTTGATCAGATCCTTGTCTTGGCGTATTACGAAGTTTAAGTAGTGCCTCATATGCATCTGTGTTGTTTAGAACAGTCTTACTCATCATTCCCTTACTGAGTTTCACAGCAGATTCAGCTAATCCATTGGCTTTATGGTGACCTGATGCTGATTTGACATGAAGTATTCCCCATCTAGCAGTAAATGATCTGAACTGTGCAGACGAAAACTGAGTACCTTGGTCAGATACAATAACTTTGGGAACACCATAACGAGCAAAATGAGACTTCAATTTCCTGATGACTAACTGTGCTGTCATTGTAGGTAGAAAGTCTACTTCAATGAAGTTGGAGAAGTAGTGAATCAGGACTAAATAATATCGGCCTTCTATAATAAAGATTATCTAACATTTGGAAATTACGATCATTGAATATACATACCAAGCTTCGTCTGTTTAATTCAAATGTTATCTCAGTGTCAGACAACTTCTGGCCCGGCGCAACATGCTGTGAGTGTTGGTTTAAAGGTTCTTTAGTATTCCTTGCCTTCGTTTCTTGACATTCTGGACAACTGTCAGCTATCTGTCGAATCTCAGCAGTCATGCCGATCCAAAACAGACAACTTCTGGCCCGGCGCATCATGCTGTCAAATGCAAGATGAGCAGCGTGTAGCTTTTGCTTGATTTCAGGCCTCAGTGCTTTTGGGATAAGAATACGCTCTCCTTTAAGTATTTATGCCTTGTTCTGTTGTCAGCGTATCCCGAATGTCGAAATAAGGCATAAGCTCAGCTGGTACATCAGACTTTCTTGTAGGCCACCCATCTAAAATGGTCAACTTCAACCTCTGGAGCACGCTGTCTTTGAGAGTTTCAGCTTTAATCTTTTCCATCATCACATCTGGTATTTCAGGTAATCTTACAGGTGCATCAGCTCCTGCATTGCTCTCTCTATCAGCTAAGGAATCCAATGTGACATTATGAATACAAACTCTGGACAGTGTATCGGCTATAAGAAGATCGGAACCTTGTACCCATTGTCTGGTTCAACACCTCGAGCAGTAATAAGGTGACCCATAAAGGTAATTTCTTCTTTCTTCTCTTGAGCTTTAGCTTCATTCAGTTTAATGCCTTTCTCTTTACACCTATGTTTCAGTGCTTTAAGCTTCAGATCATGGTCCTTAATTGCTTGCTGTCTGTTTGATCCACAACCTGCAATAACTATGTCATCAGCAAAATTGATGCAACCATGAAGACCTTCAAGAGCTTGTGCTAGATGCCTCTGGAAAATTTCACTGCTTACATTCAAGCCAAATGGTTGTCTAGACCATCTGAACCTACCAAAAGGTGTAATCATTGTTGTAAGTTTGCTATACTTCTCATCAAGTTTGATATGCCAGAATGCTTCCTTGATATCCAGCTTTGTGAAAATCTTGGCATTATTGAGTTCAGGCAATACATCATCCAAAGTTGGCAATCTGTAATGCTCTCTCTGCAAAGCCTCATTCAGGGGTCTAGGATCAATACATATTCTTAAGGAACCATCAGACATCTCAACAACAGCCATTTGGTTAACCCATTCAGTCGGTTCCTCCACTGGTATTAATATACCTCTGTTCATTAGATTTTGAAGCTCTGACTTTACCTTGCTCTTAAGTGAAAATTGTATTTTTCTGCACGGCAGTGCCTTTGGATGAATATTAGGATCAAACTTCTGGCCCAGTGGAGTCATCTTAGTACCATTCCACATAACAAGCCTCTGTTTAGTGGGTAACAGTTGTTCTTGCATCACAAAGCGTTGACAAATTGTATTCACATCAGCTGCTGTGTCTAGCTGAAATTTTACCATTTTTCCATTGACAATGAGTTGTGCAGATGTACAAGCTTTGCTAGACTTCACACAATTAAGAAAAACATCAGAATCTTCCACTGACTCTGTGTGAACAGTGTGAACTTTCTTGCATTTAACTTTGAAATGGTTTCTTCCCCCACAGTTTGAGCAAAACTTCCCCCATGCAGGACACTTTTTCTTAATCAATGGATGTTTCTGTCCGCAGTAATGACACTCCTTTCTAGGTTCAAAGTACCCACTGTCAGTGTTACTTTGACAGGCTTTACCAGCAGCATGCCCAGTGTCTCTCTTGGGAGGTTTATGGTTGAGTGATTTTTTCTGTACCTGTTCAACCCTTGCTTCAGAAGGTTGAACTGTATTACTCATCTCTCTTATGTCGTTTCCAGTTTGCTCGAAGACTCTGCATATATGAATGGTTTTCTTTAGATCGAGGTCAGCTTCCATCAAGAGCTTCTCTTGTAACCTTTTGTTAACAGTAAAGACAATTTTGTCTCTTATCATACGATCCTTGTCGTTAAAGTTGCATAAGTCTGCCTTAGTTCTCAGCTCAGTCAAAAAAGAATTAAAAGGATCTTGAAGAGGTGTGTTCCAGAATCTGAACGTATGTAATAGTTCATTGCTTCGTGAGCTACAATGGTTCTGGAGCAAATCGAGAATTTTAGTAGGATTAGAGTGGTCTCCTTCCTCTGCAAGTTGATCAAAAACTTCAACAGCTTGAGGTCCAGCACAGTGTAGGATAATGGCCGCCCGAACAGGATCAGGTTTAGAGGCCACCTCTGTTGCATGCATGTATAGTTCTAACTGTCGTCTCCATTTACGAAATGTGTCTGGTTCGACGTTATTTATGTCTAGGCAGGGTGGTAACCGAAACATGGGCCGTTCTGCCATGACGAAATGTCTAACAATGGTATGCAAGCAGTAACGTACCAGTCTATGACGTCAGCACACGTGTCAGCAGAATAGTTCGAATTCTGTAGAAATAAACACCGCTGCCACCATGTTGATATTTACTGTTGTGTGTAGTAAATATTATTAAATATAATGAGACGTGGCTGGCTGTCATACATTTTCACATTATGAAGTTTAATCACGAAGCCCGAACACAGGATACAAACACGACATGTTTAATCCGCCATCTTAGAAGTAGGAAGTAGTAGAAGAGTTAGCCTAAGGGCAAGTAACTCTTGTAAGAAAGAAGATAAACATCGAGACAAGATATAGATACATCAACAATATATATATATATATATATATATATATATATATATATATATATATATATATATATATATATATATATATATATATATATATAATCAGTGAAGTATATCACATTCACGAAAATCCCAGATCACAAAATGCATTATATTCACACAAATAAATATATTCTCGCACTCGACAATTCAAGCCGACCGTCACCACCAAAAATCTCGTTACTCTACCACCTAGTTTCTTCACTGCACCAATCCCAGCTCTCCTTGCATTCACCCCTGACCTGCTGACCTTGCAGTTTCATGTTGTCAAGTTCACAACACTCTACTCACTACCCCTCATACATGACAATTACTACAAACTACTCCCAGCAGAGCACAGACAGTTCACAGCTTGTTAATCAAGATGTGACATCTACTCCCCAGGGAAAAAAATGCAGTTTTTTCCTTCCTGCAGGTCGGTCAGACACACTTCAAACACCCAACATCTGGCCCTTGAGCTAAGTATACATTCATAGCCTTCTTGTCCTCACATATCTTTTATACTTAATTAAACATCGTATGGGTAGAAAAACTAAGAAATAACCAATCGAGACAGAGTGTCAGCTACAACGTTAAACCTACCCTATAGGGGTAGAACAGTAAATTTGTACTGCTGCAGTAACAGGGCTCAATGAGTTAATTTCGAACTTGTCAATTTTGACGACTGTAAAAATGAGAGTGATCGATCGTCTGTCTGTAACAAAAAAGTGTGAAACTATCAAGTATTGGGACAACTTGGAAACAGCCCATACTATTGCCAGGCATTCTCTTTCAATCGTGGAGTACCAAGTTTCAACCAGCAACAGCTTCTGACTCACATACATCACCAGATGTAAGGTACTCTGGTGGTCTTGCATCATTCAAGCCCTAATACCCACATAAGATGCGTCTGTCTGCAACACATAGGGTTTGTGTAAATCTGGCAAAAGTAAGATGGGTTTCCTGGACAACTTTCTCTTGATTTTGGACAAGGCTAACTCACAAACTTGTACACAAAATCCTATTTGGCATTCCTTTTCTTGTCAGCGAGGTAAGTGTAGCTGCAATTGAAGAGAACTGGGGTAAGAACTTGTGAAAAAAATTCACAAAGTCCAATTAGACCTCTCACATGTACCCTCTTCATGTTTTAGGTGATTATGCCCTACAGTATGTCCTAAGAAATTTAACTCATTAAAACCTATGCAAACTTGAGCGTGCCGTCAAATTATGCTGCCTTAGACACCACAATAGGGAGGACAACCCAACCATATGGTCCTCTTTGACTCATGAAACAAGCATTTATCGTTAATATATGTAATAACATAAGACCGATGACCTAACAACTTTCTCAACATCCTCACAAATGTGGCATGAGCATTGACTAAGCCAAAGAACATAACTTTGAACTGAAACAATCATTTGGGGTTGCTAAATGCTGTCAGGGGTTTCACAGCCTCAGCAAGGGATACCTGCCAATAGCTTCTAGACAGATCGAGTTTGCTGAAAAATGTAGCATGGGTAAGTTGTGTTAAAAGACCTTCCTGATTAGGTATTGGTCCAGCATCAACGATGGTGATACTGTTAAATCTCCGAAAGCCAATACGTATATGAAGAGATCCGTTCTTCTTGAGAACCTCGACCATTGGGATTGAATATGGGGAATCTAACAAACGCTAAAAAGCATTCTAAACCTGAAACGTCTAATATTACTTTACGTTAAGTATTATGCATGAGGAGGGAAAAACAATGCCCTCTCAAATTTATAAAGGACAAGCAAGGCAAATTGCTTACTGCCCCAAAGGATGTAATGGAAAGATGGAAAGAATATTTCTCAGAACTCCTTGATGGCGAGCAAGATCAAGCATCAGAAATGATAACCACTAGCAAGGCAGCATGGTGCAACAATGCCATACCAAAGGATTTGGAGATTGCCATTATAACACTGATTTTCAAAAAGGGTGACAATCGACAATGTGGAAACCATAGAGGCATAACCCTTCTCAGTGTCCCTGGTAAAATCTACTCTAGAATCCTAGAGCAGAGACTCCGATGCCTAGCTGAGCCACAATTGGATGAAGTCCAGTGTGGATTCCGAGCAAACCGAAGTACTCAAGACCTAATCTTCACACTCAGGCAGCTGAGTGAAAAGGCCCTTGAGTACAAGAGTGAGATCCATCTTTGTTTCATGGATCTAGAAATGGCGTTTGACAGGGTCCCCTGGACCAAACTTTGGGACTGTTTGGCAAGGAAGAACATTCCAGCACCTCTGATTCATGCTATACAGAGCTTCTACAAGTCTTGCATAAATTATGTGAGGACAGCAAACTATAAATCAGAAGAGTTCAGGACCACCACTGGTGTAAGACAAGGTGATATCCTGTCACCTTATCTTTTCATACTCCTCATGGACGATGTCATCAAGGCATGTAAGGAGAGAACAAGAAAGTATTCAGTGGGGTACTGGAAGATGAGACAGGTCTTTATTTCAGAGCTAGCATTTGCTGATGATGTTGTCCTGATTGCTAAATCAGAGACACATCTCCAATCCAATCTGCAAGTCTGGTAGGAAGAGCTGGAGAAGAGAGGGATGGTCATAAGCAGCTATAAAACAAAATCCATGGTGATATCACGAGAGGAATGAAGACATCAGATTAAGTTGGGAGAACAGGTCCTGGAGCAGGTGGACCACTTTAAATATCTCGGAGCTATTATAGACCGAAAGGGAGGCATCAAAGAAGAGTTGGCCACTCGAAAAGCAGCGGCTGGGACACTTTTTCAGGCCATAAATCGAGGTTGGTAAAGAAAGAGGTTGGTAAGAAAACGAAGATGGCTGTATACCGCTCCACCTATGTCCCAGTCTTGACATATGGATGCGAGTCATGGGCAATGACTATAATGCACAAAAGCCAGATCCAAACCTCAGAATCCAGACCCCCAGGACGACCGAGAGTCTGCTGGGAGGACAACATTAGACAATCTTTGAAGGACCGAGGACTAGAATGGAACCAGGCCAGGAAGAAGACAGCTGATAGAATAGTCTGGCGCTCTCTCTTCCAAACCTCTACACCTCACGGTAGAGGGGAACGACTAAGTAAGTTAAGTATTATGAAATAATCTCATACCTCAATGTCGTTAGCTCTCTTAACACAGACGCAACTTTGCAACAGCCCAAACCTCACTTGGTTATCGTACGAGGGCGCGTTTTGCACAAGAAGAAAATCTGGCTACTTCTCAGCTCTGACTGAAGCCTTCAACTCTTTTAGTTTAAATCTTACCTATACTCCCCGGTACCTTACGATAGCCACGTAAAAATGTCAGGCAAAGCTCCGCCCATCCCTCTACTGAGCAAATCAGGAGTCCTATGCTCAGTATGGATGACATGAGATCACATCTTAGTAAAGATTATCTTCCTAATCGACACAACTCAAGGTCCGCACACTGATACACAGGGGATGTTATGGGATAGACTTCGTAAGCATCCTACTGTATAATGTTTGGTGTATAACTTTGACTGACACTTAAGACAGTACATACGCGAATGAAATAACTTGACAGAAGTCTGAGTCACAGTTCCATTACATATAATCTCAACAGCATAGTCCTGGACATCAGTAAACTTAGTACAAAATACTTGCATAATTAGAATATGTAGTACAGTCATCCTTACGTACTGGTAACAACTGCATTCAACGTAAGTGCGGCATTCACTCCTCGCATATATATCTCTATCTCTGGTCTATATTCAATGTAAGTGCGGCATTCACTCCTCGCACATATATCTCTATCTCTGGTCTATATTCAATATAAGTGCGGCATTCACTCCTCGCACATAAATCTCTATCTCTTGTCTATATTCAATGTAAGTGCGGCATTCACTCCTCGCACATATATCTCTATCTCTGGTCTATATTCAATGTAAGTGCGGCATTCACTCCTCGCACATAAATCTCTATCTCTTGTATATATTCAATGTAGGTGCGGCATTCACTCCTCGCACATAAATCTCTATCTCTGGTCTAACCACTAGGCATCCAAGTTCCTCCAGAACTTAACAGCGCGGGAAAAACCACAACGCGCTTACGTAGACCTCCTATTGGCGCGGGAAAGCACACAACGCGCATTCAAATAATAACATATAATAGTCTTACCATAGACCTCTTTCTGACACGGGAAAACGACGTGTCTTTTAATCCAAAGTGCGGCATTCACTCCTTGCACATAAATCTATACCTCTGGTCTAATCACCAGGCATTTAAGTTCCTCCTGAACTTTACAGCGCGGGAAACCCACAACGCGCTTATAAATAATAATATACAAAGGCCTTGTAAATACACCTTACGCGAAACATCATCGCGTCACATCCAATATGTTATAATGAAAATTACATACACTATTCACATACTCTAGAAAAACACCAACCGTCTCCCTCAACGGATGGCCACAGACTCCCCTAACAACTCAGTATACTTCTCTGCCAAGTATGCTAACTCCATTCACTTCGAATGCTTTTCTCGTGTGCTCGTAAACCTCAATTCACACATGAACGCCCCTGAGTAATCTTCAACCATACTCTACGTGCTACTAACAGTGAACTTTTAAATGTAACATTCCAAGCTTGCATACTTCAATAATAATACACTCTAAACAGAGTTACTTCTTTCTCTACCCACACACATGTATATACACGTCATGTATCTCATGACCTTAACGTACTTACTAACAAACTTCAGGACCGTACACAAAAATCCTTAACACCTAACTCTAGCGTAGAATATGACTTAACACACACATGTTACAAGAAGTAACATTCCCACGATATATGTTGCCCGCGCCATATTTCTTACGGTTTTGTGCTCAAAAATGGTGTTTTCCTCTGGTGTCGGACAGCGCCGAGATGTCTAAGACCAAGTGCCGTCTCTCATTACATCTTCTACGTCTCACACGTTTGTCTTCCTTTCAGATGGCAAAAGTGTGTTTCATTTAGATGGCCCACTCCACTGTGAGAATGCCCCATGAGCGCAAAGATACACCGTAGACCAGCTCATAAATTAATTACCCAGTCTAAAATAACTTCTTTCTGGATCAGCGGAAAACGAGGTGCAAGCAATATTACACTAGTAAGTGATAAGCAAGGAAATCTCACCACGACAGCAGAGGGACAGGAAACAAGATGGGCAGAGCATTTTAGAGAAACTCTGAACAAGGAACCACCAGAGACACAATTGAATGTTCCTGAGGCTGAAAACGATCTAGATGTTAAATACAGACATCCCACGAAAAGAAGAAATCACCACAGCAATCAAAGGGTTAAAGAATAGAAAAGCTCCAGACCTTGATAACTTAAATGCACAGCTATTTAAGACAGACCCTGAGCTAGCAGCAGAACTATTAGAACCACTATTTGCACAAGTCTGGAAAACAGGGACAACATAAACAGAGTGGAACAAAGGAAACATTGTCAAACTGCCCAAGAAGGGAGATCTTGCAGACTGCAATAATTGGAGAGGTCTCACTCTTCTCTCAGTTCCCAGCAAAATACTAGGCAGGATAATTATACAGAGAATTTCAAAAGCAGTAGACCACAAACTGAGGAAAGAACAAGCAGGATTTAGAAAGAACAGAAGATGTGTAGATCATATATTTACTCTCAGGAACATTAAAGAGCGGTGCTCAGAATGGCAAAGACAGCTGTACATTAATTTCGTTGATTTTAAAAAGGTGTTTGACAGTATACATAGGGACAGTTTATGGAAAATACTGAGGGCTTATGGAATTCCAAGCTGCACAGTGTCAATCATAAAAAGCCTCTTTGCCAACTTTACGTGTAGTGTTGGGCAGAGCATCCTAACCTTTGAGGTGAAGACAGGAGTATGACAGGGATGCCCGTTATCAACCACTCTATTTTTAACAGTCATAGACTGGGTGATGCGCCAGACAACAAAGGGCAGTCCAAGAGGAATAAGATGGACTTCATTTTCTACATTGGAAGATCTGGAATATGCAGATGACATTGCACTACTAGCACATTCACATCAACACATCGAGGAAAAAACAGATAGACTTAATAATATTAATAATAAGAATAGCCAGCCGGTGGGCTTGAACATCAATTTAAAGAAGTCAGAGGTCATGTCGCTCAATGTGAGCAACCCTGAGCCCATATCAGTAAGGAATCAGCAACTGGTACAGACAGACACCTTCACATACCTAGGATGCATAGTAACACCAGACGGCGGGGCAAACAAAGACATCAACAACAGAGTGAACAATGCAAGAACAGCCTTTTTTAGCCTAAACATATGGAAGTCCTCACAATACAGCACAAGCACAAAATTAAGATTGTATCAGAGCTGTGTGCTTTCTGTGCTTCTCTATGGTGCGGAATGCTGTAGAGTTACAGAGAAGAAAATGTCGAAATTGTCCTCTTTTCACACAACATGCCTAAGAAAAATTCACCGAATATTTTGGCCGAATACCATCACCAACCAAGATCTGCTTACTCGGAGCAAGCAAAAGGACATGCACACCATCATAGCTGGCAGACGCTGGAGTTTGGTTGGCCATGTCCTCAGAAGAGACCCCGATGCCATCACAAGAACAGCTATGCTATGGACCCCTGAAGGAAAACGAAAGAGAGGCCGATCAAAAACAACTTGGCGGAGGACTGTGAAGGCTGAGATGCAAAGCATGAACCAGAGTTGGGACACTGAACGAAGGATGGTCACCGACCGAGCAAAGTGGAATAAATTTGTTGTTGCCCTACAAGACGCTACTAGGAATGATGGCCACTGACTGCTTTGACGGTCGGTGGCTAAGGATTAAAGAAGAATATTCTCCCCGACACCTTATGATAGCCACGTCAAAATGTCAGGCATAGCTCGCCCATCCTTCTAGGGTGGAAATCAGGAGTCCTATGCTTAGTTTAGATGACATGAGATCAGTTCTTAGTAAAGATTATCTTCCTAATCGACACAACTCAAGATCCGTCCACATGTTACAAGAAGTAACATTCCCACGATATATGTTGCACGCGCCCCACTTCTTACGGTTTTGTGCTCAAAAAAGGTGTTTTCCTCTGGTGTCAGACAGCGCCGAGATGTCTAAGACCAAGTGCCGTCTCTCATTACATCTTCTGCGTCTCAAACGTTTGTCTTCCTTTCAGATGCCAAAGGTGTGTTTCATTTAGATTGCCCACTCCAGTGTGAGAATGCCACAAGAGCGCAAATATACACCGTAGACCAGCTCATAAATTAATTACCCAGTCTAAAATTACATCCTTCTGGCCACACGGTTACATTTGGTTTGAAAAAGTAGGCCCTATCTGTCAAGTCTTGTGAAGTGAAGACAAAAAAAAAAGGAAAATTGCAAAAAATTACACTTATGTAACTGCAATAAAATGTTGATAATATCATCCTTGTGAAGTGCAGATGTGTTAAAAAAAATTAAAATACATTGTGTCCTTCACTTAAATTATGGCCTGCACCCAAAGGCTGTATTAGAGTCTGAAAAATCTTTCGAGCTTGACATCTGTTTGAATCCACTCCAAGATTATATGATGAATATGAACCAAAATTTGTGAACATTTTTACCACATAACCAGTTGCTGAATCACATAAACCAAAGAATTTTATGTGATATTTGATTGGTTTATGGGCCACTTGGAGCATTAGATATGGCAACTAAATTCTGGTCCTTTCCCCGGGTTTTACCGCAGATGTATCGATGATGGCATAGGTCTCATAGATAGGTCCGAGACTGATTTATCCCGCTTCATCGACTTTGTCAACTACTTCCACCCCACCATCAAGTTCACCTCCCTCATCTCCACAGTATCTGTCAACTTTTTTGACATTACTATTACTATCACGCCCTCCGGCCTTAATACCTCAGTATACTACAAGCCGACAGATGCCCAAAGCTACCTTCTGTATACCTCCTCTCATCCTCGGGCTTTTCGTGACTCCATTCTATTTTCACAACTTCTCCGCCTCCTCCGTTTGTGCCTAGACGACGATGACTTCACCTTCCGAGCCAATGAGATGTTAGATTTTTTTCGTAGCAGAATTTATCCGGAACATGTTTTCACCTCTGCCCTCCAACATGTGCTCCCCATCTCTCGTCAGGAGGCCCTTAAACCTCACTATAAATCCACTTCGGATAGAGTCAAATTAATCTTGACCTATCACCCTCACAGTACTGCAGTCAAACAGATCCTTTTCAGCCACCTACCTATCCTCCAAGCAGGGTCTGTGACCCAAGAAGTATTCGGTGAAGCACCTTTGGTGGCATATAGACGCGACAAGAACCGGAAGGATCTTCTTGTTCACAGCCGTCTCCCAAAGGAGAATGCTACTCACTTTGGCACACTACCCTGTGGTCGGACACGATGTAACACGTGCAAGTATGTCATCTCAACCCACAATGTGTCTTTTCGTGACGCTACGTACACCATCACCATTAGCTTCACGCGTGAGTCACGCAATGTCATTCATACGATCATATGTAAACATTTCTGCAAAACCTATATTGGCCAAACAGGCAAAAGACTTGGTGACAGATTCAGCCAGCACTTGAATGACATCTCTCAGCAAAAATCCACACCAGTTGTCATACACTTTAATGGTCCTGACCACCATGGTCCCATCGACATCCAGGTCACGGCGATCAGATCCTGCTCATCTGACACTGCTAGCCTAGAACAGCTTGAGAACCGTCTTATCCACCGCATGGGGTGTGTAAAACCAGTTGGTCTTAACACTCTACACACCTTTGTCTGAGGTCACCCTTTCCTCTCTTGTTCTATTTTGACTCTTTCCACTTTTATCCTATTTTTCTGCCGCCCTCTAATAATATGTATGAATACACTGTTTTTAATATGTCTTGATGTTTTATTTTATATTTACTTATCTCCAACTCATTCTGTCCTCTTCTATTTCCAGTCCCCACTAATATTACGTTTGGGTAGTTTATTGTTCAGTTTCGTTTTTTTGGTATGTATTATGTACATCCGGTGGTGGCAGACATTTCTTTTTCCGGGCACGCTCGTCCGTTCGCGGGAAGCAAAAGTGTTAGGACTTCGATGCCTTTAGAGACGTACGAAGGTTTTATTATTTTTATATTTATTTAGGTTTTTGTGTGTCCTATCTAGCCTTCACTTTCTCTCCTTTCCCTGACGAAGGAATTGTGGCCGTAACGTTGGCTATTTTCTTTGTCTTTTGTCCTCGTAAAACGAATCACCTTTTTAGATTTGTTTCACACCCATCCATTAGGCCTATAGCATGAATCAGAGGTGCTGGAATGTTCTTCCTTGCCAAACAGTCCCAAAGTTTGCTCCAGGGGATCCTGTCAAACACCTTTTCCAGATCTATGAAACAAAGATGGATCTTACTCTTATACTCAAGGGCCTTTACAGTTAGCTGTCTGGGTGTGAAGATTAGCCTAAATCTTGAGTACTTCGGTTTGCTCTGAATCCACACTGGACCTCATCCAATTGTCGCTCAGCTAGACGTCGAAGTCTCAGCTCTAGGATTCTAGAGTAGATTTTACCAGTGACACTGATAAGGGATATGCCTCTATAGTTTCCACATTGTCGATTGTCACCCTTATTTGAAAATTGGTGTTATGATGGCAATCTCCCAATCATTTGGTATGGTCTTGTTGCATTACAGCCAACCTTCGTTGTGGAGATGGCAACTGATGATGATGATGATGTTGCACCACTCTGCCTGTAGGACATTTAACTCATTCTTTCCCTGGCTGTTTGTGGTTTTACCCAGGCCCCAAAATGGATGCAATTTTTTCAGACATGTGAAGTTTTAAAAACAGACAGTGTACAAGTACATAAGTTCAGTCGGTAGGCCTATATATCTTCTTCTTCTTTGATTCATAACCACCAACCGTCAAAGCAGTCAGCGGCCATCACGGCTGGTGGCGTCTTGTAGGGCAGCAACAAATTAATTCCACTTTGCTCGGTCGGCGGCCATCCTTCGTACAGTGCCCCAACTGTGGTTCATTCTTTGCATCTCAGCTTCCACAGTTCTCCGCCAAGTTGTTTTTGGTCGACCTCTCTTTCGCTTTCCCTCGGGGGTATATAGCATAGCTGTTCTTGTGATTGTATCAGGGTCCCTTCTGAGGACGTGGCCAACCCAATTCCAGCGTCTGCCAGCTATGATGGTGTGCATGTCCTCCTGGTTACTCCGAATAAGTAGTTCTTGGTTGCTGATGGTGTTTGGCCAAAAGATTCGGAGAATTTTCCTTAGGCAGATTGTGTGGAAGGAGGACAGTTTCGACATTTCCTTCTCTGTTACTCTCCAACATTCTGCACCATAGAAAAGCACAGAAAGTACACAGATCTCATACAGTCTTAATTTGGTGTTTGTGCTGTACTGGGAAGACTTCCAAATGTTGTTGAGAACAGCAAAGGCTGTTCTCGCTTTATTCATTCTGTTGTTAATGTCCTTGCTTGTTCCGCCATCAGGCCTATATATGTTATGCATTGAAATGTGTGAAATTGACTGGAGAATCTCATGAATTGCTTCATATAATTAATTGATATGAATAGGTGTGTGTTATGTCATTTGAAGTGTAGACTTGATTAAAAAAGTGTTTAAAAAATAAAATAAAATTGTATACTTAAACTTAAATATTTCAGCTCAAAATTAATGTACACGTACTGCAATAAAATGTTCAGAATGTCAGTGCACATTTAGTTTGAAACATAGGCCTATCTAGAAACTTTTATCACTATCACTTCATAGATGTAATTTTTATAATTTTTTTTCTCATAACCACATAGCCTATGTTTGTAAAAACAATCACTCAAAATGTGTGCAATTTTTCTCTTCAGGTTATATTTTAAAAACAGGCAGTAGATTCACATTTTATTTAACTAGGTGTTGATGTTATACATCAACATGTGGGAAATTGACTGAAAAATCTTGTGAAATGCTGTAAATAATTATTTGATGTAGAAAAAGTGTCTGTCATGTTATGTGAAGTGTAGACCTGATAAAAAATAACTGGAAAAAAAGATAAATAAAACTGTGTACTTACATATGTCAGCTCCAGTTTAATCCATAGCAGAAAAATCTCAGAATATCAGTGCACATCCATTTTGAAACATGATTTTTTTTCCTACACTGAAAAAACCAATGATTTTTGGTTTGACAATATGTTTCCATGTTGTTATGGTCTCCACTTTGGCCTGAGAAGATACAAGGAAAACCAATTTCTTGGCCTTTTTGTCTCTAAATGCTGTACACAAAACTGTGCTTGTTTGTGTCATATACCATCTGTATTCTGATAACTCAGGAGCAGTCTTCAGCTGTAATGTAAAATTTCTCTAGATAATGTTGAGAGTACCAGTGTAGTATTGCTTCTTCTCCAGTAAGAAGTCAATGAGTTCTCTTGTGGTGTAATACCTGTCAGCAAATAAATGGTATCCTGTACCCAAAGGCTGTATTAGGGTCTGAAAAATCTTGACAGCTTGCCCACTGTTTGTATCCACTTCAGGATCATATGAAGTATCAGAACCAAAATATGTGAACATGTTCACCACATATCCAGTTGCCGAATCACATAAACCAAAGACTTTTATGTGATATTTGCTTGGTTTACTTGGATTATACTGCTTACATTGCCATCTGCCTTTATTCCCCATTACCATTTCATCCAAACTCAGATTTTGGAATGGGTAAAAGGCACTCTGAAATTTTTGCAACAACATGTTATAAAAGGTTCAATCTTTTCTTTTCCTTGTGAATTTTCATCAGAGGCATGAGGCTTTGTGTGATATAATGCTTCAAATCTACTTCTTAAAAACATCTGACGAAACCAAGGAGTATAAAATTCTGCAGATGTAGACCAGTAGTCGCAAATGCATGGTCTTTTCTGAATCCCAATATTTATTCGGACAGCAATAAACTTATCAAGTTCATGGTGTGTGACTTCGGTCTACCGAGAATACAATGGATATTGTTTTGCAGGGTTATTTTGAATACATTTGAGTCTGGCATATTCATTGAATCACTGGCACATGAAATCTTTAACCTCATCTGTAAACAAAACATTGAAACATTTCAATGGGGTTGACAGGTCAAGCCCCTCAGTCACACCTGGTGTTCTCTTTGGACAAAATCGAAATGCATTTTGTGTCATGCCCTCAGCAATTTCTAACCACTGTGGGACATCTTGTGAGGATGCACCTGCTTTTTGACTAATGGCAGTTCTCGCAGCTTTACTGTTGGTCAAAATGGGGTGTTTACCCCTTCCTTTTCCTTTAGTGACTGAAAGTTTAGCTCTTTTTATACCAGCAATACCTGATGCCTGTTCAATCAGCTGATCGGCATCGCCGTCAGAATAATCACTTTCATGAATATTCAGATCCAAAGTCTTTACAACGTCGTCATCGGAATCACTAAACCTAACTTCTAAATCACTGTTGCTAGAATTAACTTCTGTCCACTGAGAAATAAGCACTCATGCTTGCTCAGCTGATAGCCAGTGTTTAGAAGAAGAATCTCGCTCCATTTTGTTATTAAACAAAGGATTAGAAATGGATATAAAACACAAAATTTTAGGTTCACAATTTTTTTTTCACTCACAAATGTCCACAAACATGTGCCGGATGTAATGAAATGATTTAAAAACCGGCTAGTTGCCAGGTATTTTATAACTTTCCGTTCAAATTCAACATTTATCACCTTGGCAAGTGGTGCGTCATGGTCGGCACAGAAATCCTAACTGGCGCGTCACGCATCCTTTTGGGCAGAATGAGTTAAGAGTAATAGGTCACCTGATGCTCCCATGTACTTAACCATATCTGGTGTTATACCATCATGCTCTGCTGCTTTGCCCATCTTGATTTTCTCCAGTGCTGCCTTCAGTTCTTCCATCTTTATGTCATCTTCACCATCATTGGTTTTCTCTTCTGTGCTAGTGGTTATCATTTCTTACACTTGACCTTGATCACCATCCAGGAGTTCTGAGAAATATTCTTTCCATTTTTCCATTACTTCCTTCAGGGCAGTAAGCAATTTGCCTAGCTTGTCATTTATAAATTTGAGAAGGCATTGTTTTTCCTTCCTCGTGTTCTTTAGGGTCTTATAGAAAAATTTCTGGTTTTCTTGCGCATCTTTTTCTAGCTTTTCTCCAAATTCTTCCCAGGACTTCTGTTTTGCTGCTAGCACATTGTTCTTTGCTTCTGTTCTGAATGTCACATATTCTCTATATTTCTCAATTTGTCCTGCTGTGCTTTTAGCTCCTAAGTATTGTTTCGCTGTCTTTATGATGTCCTTGAATTTAAGCCAGAGGGTTTCCAAGTCATCCGGTTGTTCTTCTGTGTTGCTTACCACTTTTATGCAGCAATAAGCCCCTGATATCTGGTCTTAATTTCTGGCTCTCTCAGCTTGTAATTCTTAATGCTCATTTCTCCCGTTCGTTTACTTAGTTTCTTGTGTAATGTTGGGCAGTTCCTAGACTGAGCAACTCTTTCAGTTGTTCTTTTAATTGTAAGCACTTCCAGTCTCTGGCCCCCTCCAGACTCTATCATCCCACACATTTTTGAATGAGCTCCTCCTAACAATGGCATAGTCGATCACTGACTTCTCATTCTTTGTTGGTTCACATCTAGTGTATGCATGTATGCGCTTATGGGGGAGCTTTGTGTTTGTAAAAATTAGATTCTACAGAATCTAAGGAGTCACTTTCCATTGTCATTGAGAGTATCTTCTCCATTCTTTTTCTTCTGTGATCCTTAACCACCGACCGTCAAAGCAGTCAGTGGCCATCATTCCTAGTAGCGTCTTGTAGGGCAACAACAAATTTATTCCACTTTGCTCGGTCGGTGACCATCCTTCGTTCAGTGTCCCAACTCGGGTTCATTCTTTGCATCTCAGCCTCCACAGTCCTCCGCCAAGTTGTTTTTGATCGGCCTCTCTTTCGTTTTCCTTCAGGGGTCCATAGCATAGCTGTTCTTGTGATGGCATCGGGGTCTCTTCTAAGGACATGGCCAACCCAGCTCCAGCGTCTGCCAGCTATGATGGTGTGCATGTCCTCTTGCTTGCTCCGAGTAAGCAGATCTTTTTTGGCGATGGTATTTGGCTAAAAGATTCGGTGAATTTTTCTTAGACATGTGTGAAAAAAGGACAATTTCAACATTTCCTTCTCTGTAACTCTCCAGCATTCCACACCATAGAGAAGCACAGAAAGCACACAGCTCTGATACGAGATATAATCTTAATTTTGTGCTTATGCTGTATTGAGAGGACTTCCAGATGTTGTTTAGGCTAAAGAAGGCTGTTCTTGCCTTATTCATTCTGATGTTGATGTCTTTGCCTGCCCCGACGTCTGGTGTTACTATGCATCCTAGGTATGTGAAGGTATCTGTCTGTACCAGTTGCTGATTCCTTACTGATATGGGCTCAGGATTGCTCACATTGAGCGTCATGACCTCTGACTTCTTTAAAATTATGTTCAAGTCCACCTGCTGGCTAAACTTATTAAGTCTATATATTTTTTCCTGGATGTGTTGATGTGAATATACTAGTAGTGCAATGTCATCTGCATATTCCAGATCTTCCAATGTAGAAAATGTAGTCCATCTTATTCCTCTTGGGCTGCCCTCTGTTGTCTGGCGCATCACCCAATCTATGACTGTTAAAAATAGAGTGGTTGATAAGGGGCATCCCTGTCGTACTCCTGTCTTCACCTCAAAGGTTAGGTTGCTCTGCCCAACACTACACGTAAAGTTGGCATAGAGGCTTTTTATGATTTACACTATGCAGCTTGGAATTCCATAAGCCCTCAGTATTTTCCATAAACTGTCCCTATGTATGCTGTCAAAAGCCTTTTTAAAATCAACGAAATTAATGTAAAGCTGTCTTTGCAATTCTGAGCACTGCTCTATAATGTTCCTGAGAGTGAATATATGATCTACACATCTTCTGTTCTTTCTAAATCCTGCTTGTTTTTTCCTCAGTTTGTGGTCTCATCATCATCAGTTGCCATCTCCACAACGAAGGTTGGCTGTAATGGATCACCAACGTCTTCTGTCTCTTGTCTTGATGGTGCACTCTGATAGACTCTTTCCTGTCCATCTCTTGATGTTGTCTTCCCACTTATAGCGCTGTCTTCCCCTTGCACGTTTGCCTTCAACTCTTCCTTCTGTTATGGTCTTCTGTAAGGTGTTATGCCTTTTTATGTGGCCAAAGTATTTTAGCTGCCGAACTTTGACCTCCCTCATTAGTTCTCTTTTCATACCTAGATTTTCTAGGACCTCCTTATTTGTTTTCATCTCTTTCCATGAGATACGCCCCATTCTTCTATATATCCACATTTCAAGAGCCTCAATTCTTTCTTCCAACTGCTTATTCATCGTCCATGTTTCTGCACCATACAGAATATATATAACACTTTATGATTCTCAGTTTTAATTTGTGAGATAACTGTGGGCAATGTTATAAAAACTGATGTCTTCATGTCGTGTGGTATATATCCTGTATTGTATACATCGTTGCATATTTCTGTGATTGTATCTATACCAAAGCTCTCCAGAGCTTCTATCATTTCAATTTTTATGTTATCCATGCCTGCTGATTTTCCTTTTTGTATCATATGAATGGCATTCTCTACTTCTGATCTGAGAATGTTTGGGCCTTCATTAGAATCTGGTGATGGTTTTTTACCTCTGTTGTCCTCGAATAATTCTTTTACGTATTCTGCCCATCTGTTTGATATGTCTTTCTCATCAAGTAATATTACACCATTTTGTTCTTGATACAGCTTCCTCCTTTTGCAAACCGTGACCGATTTGATAATTTCTTTATTTCTTTATGCATATCTCTTGTCCAGTGCTTTGCTTCCAAGTCTTCTATTTCCTTGCATTTTGTTTCTATCCACCGTTCTTTTGCTTCTCTACATATAGTACGTATGTCATTGTCTATTGTTTTATATTCTGGAGTGTTTTTTGCTTTCTTTCTTTCGGCCATTTTATTCAAGATGTGATCTGTCATCCAAATTTGATTTTCCTTAGACTCCTTTTTAGGTAAATTTGCATTTGCTGATTGTATGCTTGTTTTTAAGCATTCCCATTTTGCGGTTGCTTTTTCTTCTGGGTTTTCTCTTCTACACTGCTCCATGCTTTCTGTCAATAACTGTTGATATTTATTTTTGACGTCGATTAAATATTTCTGTTTTATATCTGGTTGTTTCAGCGCTGATATTTCTATCTGGGGTTCTTCCTGTCTTATGTTTCCTGCTCTTTTCAGCTTTATATTTACTTTTATGACGACTGGATTGTGATCTGAATTTATGTCGGCGCCAGGATGTGTCTTTGCACTTGTGACACTGTTCTTAAATCTATGTTTTATCATGATATAGTCGATTTGATTTCGTGTTACATCTCCTGGGCTTTTCCATGTGTATAATTTCCTTGGGTGGTGTTCAAAAAAGGTGTTACATATGACCAGCTGGTTTTCTTCACAGAACTGGATAAGTCTGTCTCCTCTATCATTTCTTGTCCCTAATCCATACTGTCCTACTATTTTCTTGTATTTTCCTTTTCCTACTTTTGCATTCATATCACCCATTACTATCAACACATCTGTAGATTTGACTGGTTTAAGTGTGTGTTGTAGCTCTTCATAGTATTCTTCTATTTCTTCCTCGCTGTAATCTTTAGTTGGTGCATGTTACGTGCAGTCTTTGATATCTTACAATATTATACATTGGTATTCTTGTTATCTTCGCAAATATTTTGAAAGCAAAATAGTGCTTAAGGGAAAGTCATTATTGTGTTACTTCCCTTGAAAGTTGTGTCAGCTCTTTCGATCAAACTCCGCGGATAAATCCATTTTACTGCGATTTATTCGTTGTTTGGGTAATAATAGATTGTTCTTGCTTCAGAATATCTATGGCCTGAATTTATGTGTATTGTTTGTCTGAGTAGGACGAGTCTGTCTTATATCTGTATATCTTTACATATCTAAGTCGAACTATATGTTCTGTTGTCTCTAGAGAGGTCGAAGGCTATTCGGCGGATGTGTCGCTAGAGTGTGGTGTGATTTGGCTTCGTCCTGATAGGGACTGTGTTTTTCCATGTCGGCCTGTCGCCGGGGGAAAAAGTGATCTCAGTATTTGTGGGGAAGGTGATAGTCGTCTAAACCTATCGTGTATGCTTTACCCCAGTGTTTAGTCGTATTGCCAAGGAATGGCAGTTTCATATTTCCTATACCAAGGTAATCAAAGATACTCTTATGAACTCTCGATCGAAGCCACCATTTTCGATAGTTACGATTTGAATGTCTAAGAGAATATATTTGACTCGATGAAAACGACTTCGATTCCTAGCAGCACTATATCCTGTAGATTGCAGTCAATTGTTCATGATCAAATCTACAGAGCAATGAAATGTTTTATGAATGACTAACTTTAGGACAGATTCATTATCTGTATCCAAACGTGAGTGACAGCTCACGAGTGAAGCCATCTTGGAACCAAAACATGTAGTGACTTTCAAGAAGAGAAAAGGGATGCCCGTATTATCGCTTGTTTAGTCCAGAGATCACTGCTACACATGAGAACCCGTTATTAGCGGTTCAATATTATTATATGGAAAAATATGTGCTGAACATTATGTTGAAGAATCGTCGCTAGACGAGATTAGGTTTAGAAGCCATCTGAAATATTGTTTATAAGCTGACGTGCTCAGTCAGTGAAGTCAGATGATATATGTATGGGCGATACTGAGTGCTTGGCTACTGACAGTCCATTATACACTTATTCTACATGAGTGCCCATGTAACATTGCAAGACCATTTATCCACTGTACTATGATGTATTATGGCAACCTGTGATTTGTCACTATCTGTGCTGTCGAGTGTGTACGTCCAATTAAACTTTAGAAAAGGTACACAGTCGTTGGTGTCGATGACTTCCAGCCATACATGAGTGTGAGAAAAGAACATTTTTTGTCAACACCACGAACCTTTATCATCATTCGCACATTATACACTCAATCCATGTCTACACACCACTGCGTAGGTCAAGTTGACATTCCATACACTACAGTGGAGCAAACAACACCATAGAGATCTTATCAACTGATGATGATGATGATGTCTGCTTCCATCCACTTATATCTATCTTTTGGTGGATATCATTAACGGGAATAAAAATCCAACGTTATCAACCTTATCATATGTCGAATGGCTTTGCTCTCATTTTTAGTAACATCATTCTGTCATTGTGTGTCCAGTATCCACATAGGGGTTACGTATTTGTGGTCTACTGCCTTTGAAATTCTCTGTATAATTATCCTGCCTAGTATTTTGCTGGGAACTGAGAGAAGAGTGATTTCTCTCCAATTATTGCAGTCTGCAAGATCTCCCTTCTTGGGCAATTTGACATTTATTCCTTTGTTCCACTCTGATGGTGTTGTCCCTGTTTTCCAGACTTGTGCAAATAGTGGTTCTAATAGTTCTGCTGCTAGCTCAGGGTCTGTCTTAAATAGCTCTGCATTTAAGTTATCATGGCCCGGAGCTTTGCCGTTCTTTAACCCTTTGATTGCTGTGATGATTTCTTCTTTTCGTGGAATGTCTGTATTTACATCTAGATCATTTTCAGCTTCAGGAACATTCAATTGTGTCTCTGGTGGTTCCTTGTTCAGAGTTTCTCTGAAGTGCTCTGCCCATCTTGTTTCCTGTCCCTCTGCTGTCATGATGAGATTACCTTGCTTATCTCTTACTAATGTAATATTGTTTGCACCTCGTTTTCCTCTGATGAATTTAGTTATTTTGTATACTGTGCTTTGTTCATTTCTCAGTGCTGCCTCCTCAGCCTGTCTTGCAAGATCGTCTAGGAAATTCCTTTTGTTGGCTTGGGTTTGGCGTTTAACTTCATTGTCCAGCTGACTGTACTGTTCGCTATATAGTTGCTTTAACCTGGGGGACTTCCCTTCTGTTTTCTTTCTTTTCATTTCCTTTCTCATCATTATGGTGTTTAATGTTTCTGGTGTTATCCAGTCTTGCTTCTTCCTTTCCTGGAATCCCAAGCATGATTTGCTGCTTTCCTTGTACATTGTTGAAATGGTGTTGAAATTCTGGTCTATATCATCAGTCAATGTCTTTTCCTGACTTTTGGCAAATTGATATCATTTCTTTATGTCCTTCGCAAAAGCTTTTCTTTTAAGGGAGTCCTTCAATTTGCTGATGTCAAACCTTTTCTGTGTAGTTAAAGTTGGTCCAGCCCTTCTTAGTTTCACTTTCAGTTTTGCTACTACTAAATGGTGATCACTTCCCACATCTGCACCTCTTTTAACCTTCACATCTTGTAATGCATGTCTCCATCTACCGTTAACCATGATGTGGTCTATCTGGTTTCTGTCCCGACCATTTGGTGATTCCTATGTTAATTTGTGAATTTCTTTATGTGGGAAAAGTGTTCCTCCAATTACCAGGTTGTTAATGCTACAGAAACTTATTAGTTTATCCCCATTTTCGTTTGCTGTTCCGCTGCTACATTTCCCCATTGTTCTTTCATTATATGAATTGTGTGTACCAACTTTCGCATTGAGGTCTCCCATTACTATAACAAGATCATATCTAGGTGTGTCTTCCATTTCTTTCTGCAGTTGTTGATAGAATTCATCCTTGACCTCCTCATCGCTATCATTCGTTGGTGCGTAGCATTGTATTATTGTAGTGTTGGTGAATCTCCCTCTCAATCTTAATCTTATCAGTCTGTTGTTGATGGGTTTCCATTCCAGTAATGTCCTTTCTATTCCTTTCTGTAGAATAATGGCTATGCCTTCATTGTGCTGTCCATCCTCTCTTCCGGAGTAAAGTACTGTTTCTCCTGTTGCTGTTTTAACTTTTCCTGTCCATCTGCTCTCGCTTATCCCTAGAATGTGTAACCTATAGTTTCTCATTTCTGCCGTGACCTGTCTTAGTTTACCTGTCTCGTTCATTGTCCTGACATTCCAAAATCCCATTCTTGTTTCCTGTTTTGTGGTCAGGACATCCGTTTTCATGTCAGTGGCTTCCTTTCGGCTTTCACCACTGACTACCCACACAGACCAGTCCAGCTTGGTTGAACCTACCAGGAGTAAAACTCCCGCTGGCATAGCTCTTGGGATTGTCAGGGTACGCAAGCTGCCATACCGCTACAAGGTATTGGTACCATTGATGGCAGGATTGACACTATGCAGCTTGAAATTCCATAAGCCAACAAAGGAAAAAGGTATCTTCTCCATATCTTCCGATAACTCCACCCCATCTATCATGGTAATTTCCAACTCTGGCATTGAAATCTCCGAGCATGATAATTTCATCTAGGCAGTCATCCACTGTCCTTTGAAGCAGCTCGAAGAATTCCTCCTTGACCTCTGCTCTCTCATCCTCATTTGGCCCATACACTATGACCAGGTTGACTATGGTTTCTCCTTCTTTTAGTTTTACAACCATAATGCACTCCGAGACAAAGTTCCATCCCTTAATACTATCTTTTTGGTTTTTAGCCACATTGCAGCCCATGCCCCCTTTAGCTCTTTTAGATGTGGGTACACCACTGTAGAGCAGTGTGTTGCCATCAAGATCCATGACTCCTTGTCCCTTTTTCTTTGTTTCTGTTATAGCCAGGATTTCTAGTTTTGCTTTCCACATCTCTTCCACCAGCTCCTCTTCTTTCCCATTTATTCTTCTTGTGTTCCAAGTTCCATAAGTCGTAGTTCGTTCCAGTCCATCGACTGTAGAATCAGTCCAGTTTTCACTCTTGCAGTTTGCATAATCATGATTTAAGCAAACAGGTGATTGGCCTGTTGTGCCTTTGCATGGTGGAGGGCTGCCTCCTTAAGGCCTCCATGCAGGCCGCCCTCCTCCTTTTTCAGCTGGGTTTGGGACCGGCCTAGGCAAAGTTGCATTTAGTATACATTTGAAAATCTCTGAATCACTCAGAAAAATCGGTATGGCAGAAACTGTTTAAAATGTCATCACATACATACTATTATCAAACATGTACAACACCCTATTTTAATCTGCTAAAACGTTCCTATATGGCTGATAATTGTCATAGCTGATGTTTGTTGCCAGTACAGTTTGTTTATAATTATCAGGTCCTTACCATCGATGTTGATTCTCTCTAGCATCTGTATACTTTTCTTATGTTTTAATGTCTCAAATGTGTATAAAGCACAGGTATAGATAGATAGGCTATAGGTGAAAATTATAATATTTTTAAATGATCATAAACACATTTTGCATGCAACTTGACAACTCTGAACCATTCAGAAGAAAATCAATTTGGCAAAGATTGTTAAATGGGACATTGGATATACTATCATAAAACATGTATCACTCTTCCATATATTTTCCGGTTGTGTTATTTTTTTTCACCAATATTTAAAAAAAAACAAAAAAAAAACTGTATGTGATATTTCTTGTGATATCAATATATAAAATAACCAGAAAGTACCAAATTTTCTAAGATTTTTTCATACATAATTCATTTTTCTTTTCAGATTGAAAAAAAATATGAACAGAAGATCCCACTCCTGGATCAAAAAATAAAACAGGACATTTGGACAGATTTTAAAGTGAGTATTCTCTTTAATTCCTGATAACACATTTTTATACAGCCAAGTGAGTTAAACTGAGAAACTGTTAAAATATTGTCGATTTAAACATTTTATTACTTATTGCTATGTCCTTTGTGTTTTTTTTTAATCTGTAACAGTGTAGTATATGTAAAATATGGTCTTCATCAGGGACAGAAACATGAAACAGAGAGAGAAAATAAACTAATTTAAATACATAAAAATTTGTCATGTGCAATCAAACCTCTGTAATCGGATGCACCTGTATTCGTAAAATCCAGTATTCTGAAAAAAATTTGGAGAAAAAAATGTACACATATTCGCAAATGTCCCTATATTCGGAACGACGCCGGTTAGTCTGCAGCTGAAAGTCGATCAGTATGCATGCTTTTTGAGCTCTTGTGAATCAATTGTTATTTTTTGGGGTGTAACTTTGTGTTATTTTTATTTTATTATTAAAAATAATTGATCATGGCCCCAAATAAAAAGAGTGAAGAAAAAAACCTAAAAGAAAAGCTGTAAGAACCACCATTGAATTAAAAAAGTAACATTTCAAAACACGAAAATGGAACAGGTCTTGCTGACCTAGCCAAGGAATATGGCATGTCGACATCTACCGTATTTTCTATTCTAAAAAGTAAAGGCACAGTAAAAAGTGCTAATGTGGCAACAGGTGTTAAAATTCTTGCAACAAAAAAAGGACACAGCCAATTGAAGACATGGAAAAACTTTTGTTAGTGTGGATTAATGAAAAACAGTTTGCTGGTGATAGTGTTTCAGAATTAATCATCTGTGAAAAACTAAGGCAGTTATACAGTGACCTTATTAGTGGCAAACCTGGAACAAGTGAGGAATTTAAAACAAGTAGGGGCTGGTTTGAGAAATTTAGAAAAAGAAGTGGGATTCATAGTGTAGTAAGGCATGGAGAGTGTGACGAGTAGGGTGTATGTAGGTGGATGTGGACGATTAGACAGACAACACTGATACACCGCTCGTATAGCTCATTGTCCAAGGAATAACTCCAACAGCCTGTATCAATCTCCACTAATGTATTAGATTCACAAATAAATCACAATAGATGCAGGGCCATTACAAATAATGTAGACATCATCAATTCCGAGTATTCTATAAGCACTCTGCTTCCCGGAATTACTACACACAGCAACTAGGATTCTTCATAAACAACTACTGCAACATCCACCCTTCTCTGCGCTACACTCTATGCTGTCTCTTGTCTACTGTCTGCTCTCTACTCTACTCGCTCAACTCTCTACTGACTCAACACACGTCTAAACCAACACACTACTCTCGCTGACTGCCCCTTTCATGCGTATTCCCTAAAACCCGTGAAACCCTTTCACGCTTCACTGATCTTCATTCACGCATAACAAAAGCTAACAGCTTGTCTCAAGCAACGCTCACAACCCTGTAGCTAAATTATTACCATGCACGCATTCCCAGCTCACAACAACTCACATGACTAATAAACTCCCGCTGGAGCATGGGAACATTCACACATACAAAATAGCCTCAAAAAACTCCGTGACATCCACCCCTTTCCCCACGTGAAATGCCGGGGTTTTTCACAGTGAAGACAAAGATGGGAGTCCTATACATCATCAAAGTAAACAATGCTTCCATACAACTTACATCAACTCACACTAATAGCATACTTATTATTCTAGTGAAAATTACATTCAATATCTCTAAAGTTAAATAAAATTCATTTCCATATCAGAAAAATGCTTGCATAATCTACAAACTTCATGTAAAGTCATCAAACTTATACAAATATAACTACAAGTAAACATGCTTTATCATAATCAAAATCCGCTAGTCTGGTATCTTGTACTACATCAAACTGTTGTAAGGTTAATGTTCAGCTGTTTGGTGACTTGGCAGACTACAGAAAACTCGTTGCAACTCCCTATGATCAATGCTAAAGCATCTGCTCTGAGAAAGAAAATATTGTCTAAATCAGAAAGCATCAAATGTTGACTAGTTGCAAACATATTTTCAAATTTGATCTAAGTCACTTTGACACTTATTTGTACAGATCGCTCTGTTAGGCCTTCCCTTCTGAGTTAGTGATGTTAGTTTTCAGGCTCTGTAATTTCAATATTATATTATCAGAGGCTCTTTCTGGGATCATATTTATCTCAGCCTTGGTCATATTCTTCAGGGTAGCTGCTCCATTTAGGATGACGACATCCTCGGCTACTATCAACGCTACAACAATAGCTCTCACCACCATCATTCCATCTACGATGTGCCCCCTTGTATAAATGGTTACTCTCTCTTTTGTCTGCCCAGCGGCAATCTCTTCTGAAACTACCTCTGTATATTTCTCCAGCTTTTTGTTCACTATAGCTTGGTCTGCTGGAACAAAATCCTCTGTTTATATTTTGTCCTCTGTACCTGTTTCTAAATCCAATCCAACGTTTACTTTGAAAATTACCACAGTAATTATTACTACTCATGCGGCTTCCTGTAAAGTGTCTTGAATCTCTTAAGTCACTAGTTTCTCTTATGTCATGTTTCTCATGTGGCATACGAGCACCATGACCTACTCTGTGATACTTCTCAATCAGCTTTCTGCGCTCTTCTTTCATCCGGTCTGTCTCAGGATATTTGACAGATCCATAACATTCATTGTTTATTGGCATAGTAAAGTTCTCCTTTGTTTCATTTACTGCCCTTTCCTAAATATGCATCTTCCGTTCACCCAATTCCTTTGCTGATTTAATATGCCTCTCAATGTTAGTTTCTGATTGACTCTGCTGTTTTGGAAACGATATATCTTTCTGTTGGGGTGAAATTAAATTTAATACCGAAGTATCAGCAACTCGGACATTACCAGATGACATGCTATCTACAGGAATTACCCTAGGTTTTCCTTGCAATCTAGTAGTTCCTCCATAAGTATCGTCTCTATGTTTGTGCTTCCATAGTTTGATATCCTCATCTGTGCATTCTTTGATACCACGAATATTTCCAAGTATCAGATCAGTGACCGCATTATCATCAAGAACACATGCTTTTACCCTACCTCGCAAGAATGGCGTGTCAATATCTATCAACACCAGAGGGTAAAACTCCACCCTGCCACCAAAAGTGATACATCGAGCAGTTTGACCCAACCAATAAGACCCCTCAATGCACGATCTCCGCACCCCAACTGTTGTACAACCTGTATCCCTTAAAACAGATACAGCTTTATGTCCTACGTACCCTGGATGCAAGACTATATTCCCATCTGTATGAACTGCTGACAAACATGGAAGTGGGTGGCCACAAATCAGAATTGGTGTCTCATCTTTATGAAAAAGTGGTCTACACCCTTCACAACTCTCGTTGTTGAATGTATCTAAGACTACCACCGAACTTGCGTGTTCAAACTTCCTATTAGGACAAGCGAATTGAAGGTGACCAATCCCATTACATAGAAAGCATCTGTACTCCTCACGCTGGCTCTTTTGTGGACTACCCTGAGTGCTAATCAGAGGCTCGGCCACAGACTGAGGTTCAGGCTTGTCACAAAACTTTGCTCCATGGCATGGTGATCCACATTTAAAACAACCAGAAGGTCTTCTACTACCTGACTCTGTCATATTCTGCTGGTTCCTGGGGGATGTACGGAAGTTTCTTTCTGTCCATTTCCTACTTACTGATTTCTTATCATAAGGTCTCTCCTCACTACGAGAATCTTGTCTCTGATATGGTCGTGTTTCATAACTCCGCTTGGCCACACATGTTGTAAATGTTTCTGGCACCGCCGATTTATTAATCGGTCTCCCTGGATGTGCTGTTGCATACTGTTGACCTAACTGAGACATTGCCGAAATATTTTCTGGTTTTCTTTCTTGGAAAAAAGCCAACAACTCCGAGCTACATGAAGACATCACCTTATCACGTAAGATCAAATCACATAGGCCATCACAATTTTTAGCAATGCCAGATAAGTCAATCCACCTATTTAATAACATCTTAATCTCTGCGATAAACTCTGCAAAATCTTGCTCACTACTTGGGATCGCACTGTGGAACTTTAACCGATAGCCTTGTTCATTTAACCTGTACTTGCGTAACAAAGTTTCCTTCACTATGTCATAGTTTAATCTATCTTCCACAGTTAATTGGAAAACTGTTTTTAATGCTGACCCTGTTAAATAATCTGTCAACAGTGATCCCCACAGTTCTTTATTAATCTTTAAGGCAGTTGCCTTCGTTTGAAACCTCTCCAAAAAACAGTCCATAAAATCTATGGATTCGTTGAAAATTGGAAGTTTCAACTTGTACATACTCCCATATTCTTTCTTTGATGATGAGTCTGAACTCGACTTCTCTAACTCGAGTTTTTTCAATGATATCTCTTTGTCCGCTTCTATCTTTTTAATTTCTTTCTGTATCTCTAACCTCTTAGTCTCTTCTTCTGCTTTCTTAGTTTCATTCTCTGCTCTCTTAGTTTCTTCCTCTCCTTCTACTTTCCGTCTCTCTCGCTCCTCATGTCGTTCTTGTCTATCTTGCACCTCTTTAAATTGAGCTTGTGCAAACTCTAAGAGATCCTCTCCAGACTTTCCTATTTTCTCACCAACGAGGATAAAATCCATAAGTGTTGACATGATTATGAAAATATCTGACTTATATGCACTTCAAATACGCTAACTTAATGTCAATATAGTTCACACCACAAAATAATACCTTAAATAACTAATAAGATGATACCTTACTCACTGTATTCAATGTCTACCCACAAAAAATTATTAACCCTACAAAACAAACAATGACACAAATGATGATGATAAACACTACACCCTAATTAACAACCAACAACTTGGTAGGTCGGTAACAAGAAAAAGGAAAGATGTGTGACAGAAGTAATATTGAAATATACAGTACCTGACCTCTGTAACGTACGAAAACAGGAGATTGAAAAAAATTAACGTATTTATAGGATAGTGTAAGAAGAAAATGACTGAAGAATACACCATATACACAGAACGCTAAAGAGGGAATATAACACACAACCAATAACAAACTGCACGTAAACAACTAATGCCAAAATGCACACTTTATTCGTGAATGGCAATACAACTGATCCTGCCCACAGGATAGGACCCCTTCTAAGAATAAATAGCGCAAAATCCTACAGATGAAATCAAAATACAAATAAATAACATAATCGTCACGTCCAACAACAACACTGAAACAATGAATACCAAGGGAAGCTTATAGAGCAATCTGGACAAATAAATGAAATATGGCCTTAGAATAAAGAACCAAAACAACTAAGGTTACGTAACTTTTTATGGTGTACTGGAATGGCAGGCTATGGCAATAAACTGATCTGATCTGTTGTCTCCAAGTCACCTCTGCAGCAGTAACTTTGAGAAGTCCAAATTCTACAACAGTTCCTGTGAGGAATATGTTTAATACACACTTAGTATATAATTCAAGCTCTTCGAATCTAACTCAAATGGACGAAAAAACTAGAGAGAAAGATGTCAGCTAGGATTCACACAGTTATAAGTAACGTAGATATAAGTAATGTGTAAGGCAGATAGGAATAGCAGCATAGCTAAAGGTATTGTAGATATTACAATTAATTATAAATGTAGTCTAATCTAAACCTACATCACATATAAAAATGCAAAGACAGAGTGAAAATTAACTACAGTAGAACAGCAACACTGGAGATGAGGTAGAAAATAAGTGATATTATTAAAAGAAGAAAATAGCAGAAGTAACGAGAAGAATGTGAAAACAGAAGTACTCAGTATATGAGAAAAACTACTGATTGCTTATGAACGACACCGTTAACACTATATAACACAAAAATTACCTTTTTAACTAGAAACTTAGTAAACAACTTAATAAAACATTAGCATACTAGAGCACAAAAGAATATTACGTAGCTACGTTAAACAACTAACAACAGAATAATATCTAATTAAGCTGTATGTCAAGAAATTATGGCAAATACTAATTGTTCACAAAACAACTGCATAATACTTATATCCCAAGCGTGTAGATATGTTTATAATGTCTTTAGCCAGTCCCAAGGTTGATGAAATATGAAGACCACACACACAGCACGAAAAAAAAAACCACTCAGTTCAGATTCTGCAGCGCCCCCGGCTACACAGATAGTGAAAAACCAAGCACTTGTTTTCCACTTTACACACAGCAACACGACAGCTTCACAGCTTTCACAGATCCTCTTCTTCTGGTCATCACAGATTCTCCTGGTCACAACACATTGTTTCACAACCGCAGCAAATGATGTAAACAGACTTGTAAGGCAGCATTACTATAACACACTGTTTATTCGGTAGCACACACGTACCGTTGACAACTGACCTAGATTTGAACAGTGTCGAATCGTCTGGTTACTGTAAAGTTGTCAAACTTCGCTGCGTTGAAAAACAAACCATCGGCTGCTGAACAAATGACCTTAGAGCACTTTAGTGCTGTACAGCCTTGGGTTCACTTGTAACATCCGAATAGACGAGCCCTCAATGTGACGAGTAGGGTGTATGTAGGTGGATGTGGACGATTAGACAGACAACACTGATACACCGCTCGTATAGCTCATTGTCCAAGGAATAACTCCAACAGCCTGTATCAATCTCCACTAATGTATTAGATTCACAAATAAATCACAATAGACGCAGGGCCATTACAAATAATGTAGACATCATCAATTCCGAGTATTCTATAAGCACTCTGCTTCCCGGAATTACTACACACAGCAACTAGGATTCTTCATAAACAACTACTGCAACATCCACCCTTCTCTCTGCGCTACACTCTATGCTGTCTCTTGTCTAAACCAAACACACTACTGTGACTGCTTTCGTATTCTACTGAAACCCTTTACGCTCACTGATCTTCATTCACGCTAACAAAAGCTAACACTTGTCTCAACGCTCACACCCTGTCTAAATTATTACCATGCACGCATTCCCAGCTCACAACAACTCACATGACTAATAAACTCCCGCTGGAGCATGGGAATGGGGACTGCAAACTAAAACCATTGCTTGTGTACACTTTTAAAAATCCCAGAGTATTTAAACAGCATAATGGGATAAAAAGTAAACTATATGTGATGTGATCTAATACTAATGCTTGGTTAACGAGGCAGTTTTTTTACTGAATGGATTCATGAGGTGTTTGGCCCAAGTGTGAAAGCCCATCTAGAGACAAACAATTTATCATTAAAGGCTCTGTTGCTCATGGACAATGCCCCTACACACCCCACGATAATCTCCCTCCTCCACATCACTTCCTCCACACCATCATCACTCCTCAGTAAAGGTAAGGTTCATCCTAAATTTTTATTTGTACAATATTTCATTATCAATGTAGTTTCAGGGTTCATGTATGATTTTTTGCTTGTACATGTTATTTTACAAATTTAATTAACCAATATTCTGACTTAAAAATGGTTTGTAAAGAGTAACATTCGGGGTTTGGAATGAATTAATCCAATTTACAATATTTCCTATGCAAAAAATTGATCCACTATTGAGAAAATTCAATATTCAGAATGCTCTCAGGAACCAATTAATTCAGAATATAGAGGTTCTACTGTAGTTGTCAAACTAGGGCAATGTTTAAGACTGAAGTGGTTTGTTTCAAACTTGAATATGTTCAATATTTTGTTTTCAGGGACACACAGTGAAGATTGTTGTCAAACTGAGACAATGTTTAAGACTGAAGTGGTTTGTTTCAAACTTGAATATGTTCAATATTTTGTTTTCAGGGACACACAGTGAAGATAGTTGTCAAACTGGGACAATGTTTAAGACTGAGGTGATTTGTTTCAAGCTTGAATATGTTCAATATTTTGTTTTCAGGGATACACAGTGAAGATAGAAAGTGAAGTAGAGGAAGATGGTCATGTTTCTGCAGGGAGAGAGAGTATGAGGAGCAGTTCCACATCTATATATCCTGCTGGGGACAATTTACTCAGTAATGCTTTACAATTTTTAAAAATAAATATAACCTGTGCTCAATATGTTACCACTTTCAACAAATTTGTAACATAATAAGTGTTATTTATACACATGCACCACAAACATCAAAATCTGTTAGTGTTTCTACCATAAATGCACACAAGTGTGTTTTTTATTTTAAAATTTCAATTATTTTTTCTTGTTCGTGTATCTTTAGTCCAGACAGAAAATCACTTGCAGCAAATTCTACTTGTTTGGGGCAGTGGCGTACCAAGGATTTTTAGAACCGGGGGCAAAACAGGAAAAAATGTGTTTCCCATCACCGCCAGATAAAATACATGTTCATTTTGTAGACCAATCAAAAGAAAGTTTAAAGGACTATATCAAGCACTGTAGTGACTTTTAAATTCTATTAAGAACACCAGGATGAATTATTTTGAAAATATGAAATTTAAGATTTAACTCTTTCATTCCAGAGTTATTTTGCACGCTGTGCCAGACTTTTTGTGGGCAGAATTTTATAGAGTGAAGTGTTCATCTTTCAGTCTAAATTTTTTTGTGAATTTTCCTTTGAACATGTACTTATTATATACCAGACTGTAGGGAAATGGATAGAGAATTATAATATATAATGTCTTTGGTAGTATTAACACAAGTATGTTCGGTATACTTAAAACATTTTGCATGTAAAATTGAAAAACGCTAAAAAGTTGACTGTAGAATACAATCTTACCAGATACAAATTACTGTTGCAGACAATAACACTTTCTTTTTAGTCTTCAAACATCAAGTTTATCGAAGTAAAAAAGAACATGCTTATGGCCAGAATTAGTACATTTAGTGTTATTTACACTAGTTTTTCCGTGGTCCTTTGTAAGAAAAATATAAATTATGCAATCGTGCATTACGTAATTTTCAAACAAATAAAGAAGAATAACGTCATATAAAATTTTTTTTACTCTTGTTTAATGTTTTAATTGTATCCCTAGCTTCATCTTCTACCAAGAACTAGTGATTAGAAGTTACGGTAGGTCTAGTTTGGTGCTTTTTGATCGGCCAGAATATGACTACGCCCAATCATCAACTAAATCTAGTTTGTCTAGCTTTTCTGCACAGATTCCGTATTTTGACAACAAACTGTGACTACCGAACAATCATCATCAATGTCAGCAATGTTTCAAAGTAGTTTGACACAATTATTTGCTTAGGAGACTTAGAAAATGTAAATATAAAGTGTGACATATTTCTTCTTCTTCTTCCTCGTTCGCCTTCAGACTTTCACATTTATGACTCTAATAAAGGCAGTAGTCAACTCAAGGTTCCCGACATCTCCAAACAGTTTTTCGTTGACAGAAGTGGGTTGTTGCCATATGCTACTCCGTTCATTACTGTATGTTGGGCAGTATTGCAGCAGGTGTTCGACTGTCATTGGGCTGGTACCGCAGGTGCAGAGATCTGTTGCACCAATTTTGTATTTGTGGTACAGATGGTATCTCAATCTGTTGTGACCAGTGCGTAACCGAAAAATGATGACCTGTTTGACATATTTTAAATAGCCCATGGAGGATAACAACGCCAAAATCATGATGATGCGTAGAAAACGATTCGCGCATGGCTCTGTCACGGAAAAAATTGGGTGATAATGCGAACATACCTTTATATTTGTTTCATATTAATTTCATATTAATTTACATGTGCTGATTAACTACAGTCAAATTAGTTGTTTAAATAGTAGCGGAAGTCATTCTACGATTTTTAATATATGAACTGCATTAAACGGACAATTTTTAGGGTTTATGCGTGATAAACTAAAAACCACGCTCTAAGCGTTGTTCTGGCACGGCGTGTTGAATTTTGCAATGCTCAGAGCATTGGTCTGGAGTCAAAGAGGTAATAAAAGATCAAATACACCACTTTAAAAAAAAAACATCACTGTCAATATTGCTGCCGAGGTGTATGTATGATTCTACATCTTGGTGTGCTGTTTTTTCAAGAGCAGTATTTTTATCACTTCCTGAATTTAGTCTCATTATATTTGTTTTCTCCCTGTGTATTTTCAGACTCAATTGTTGTCACCTCTCATTAAGTATTTTCATTCTGTCATACATCTAATTACAGTTTTGGGATGGGAGAGCCAGTTCATCTATAAAATCTAGATCGTGAAGCTTTTTAATCAGAGTTCAATAGGTTTCTATTGGTTGAAGTTGCTGTTTTCACAACCCAGTCTGTAAACTGGTTAATAATTTTCAATGGGATTCCATTTTGTCTCATCATTTTCCAAAGTGGTTCTCTGTATACTCTGCCAAATGCCTTTTCATAGTCCACAAATGTAATGTAAAAAGATACTTTCCATTTCAAACTTTGTTCCACTATTATTTTTCAATGTGGAATTCTGATCTGTACAGGATCTGCTTTGCCTAGAATGTGTTTGTTCTCTACCCATAGACTATTTAAGTTCTTGAGGATGAACCTGTTAAATATTTTTCTAATAATAAAATTATTCACATGTAATTAATGCACTTGTAAATCTGTTGTAAATCTCCCTTCTAAGGCAGGTTGACCAGAGATCCTTCTTTCCATTATGGTGATATTTCTTCTCTCTCCTAGACGGTTCCACAAAACAGACTCAACTTTTCAACAAACTGGATCCATAAAATCCTCCAGACTTCCAGCCAGCCATCAAGGAGCTACAAGTCAACTGTAAAAAAACCAACTAAGGAAGAAATAAAGAAAGGCATAAAGCTTCTCAAGTAACAAGAAGAGACATGGTCCGCAACCAGACGATCCGTCAAGGCCTAAAATCCCATCCGCTGCAGACCCAAATAGAACAGTCCCAACTAAGATGGTTTGGCCATGTCTGCAGAATGGGAGAAGATCGGCTACCACGACAAGCATGGGAAACAAAGAGCCAGGGATCCAGACCTCCAGGACGACCCAGAGTCCGCTGGGAGGACAACATTAGACAATCTTTGAAGGACCGAGGACTAGAATGGAACCAGGCCAGGAAGAAGACAGCTGATAGAATGGTCTGGCGCTATCTCTTCCAAACCTCTACACCTCACGGTAGAAGGGGAACGACTAAGTAAGTAAGTAAGTAAGTAAGTAAGTAAGTATAAAGCTTCTAACAGAAGGAAAAGGAGCTGGTCTTGATAACATTCCAGTAGAGGCTATCAAAGCAGAAATGGGCACCTCTACAGAGATGTTATACAAATTACTCGGTAACATTTTTTGTGGTTACAAATTGTCTACAGGATGTGATAACAGGTCACATGCCCAACCCTTCTTAGTCATCTCTTAAGACATGCTTGGAAGATAAGTGTTAGTAGTCATTACTCCCTTAGCAGCCCTTAGTAACCCGCTGTTGTGATAACCAATTGCTTATGGCACATGAAATATTTTAATAGAGGTCTATCAATTTAACTCGGCTAAATCTAATTATTTATCAAGAATTAAAAAGAGCATTCACTTTAAAATCTGTTATTTACATCCTGTTTTATTCTTTGGTTCAGAAATTGAATTTTGTATTCAGTTTTTTTTTGTTTTTTTTTTTTAATCTAAAAATCAAATATATGTGAGAAAATCTTAAACAATTGGTAACATGCTGGTGATATCACAATAAGAATGAAAAAAAGCAATAGGAGCTTTCATTGCATTGAAATATATGATCAAGAGAAATTGGATCCAACACACAAAAAAAGAATCTTCAACTCAAATGTGAAGTCAGTACTATTATATGGCTCTGAAACATGGAGAGCAACAGGGACAACCAAAAAGCTATGGACTTTCATGGATGGGCGCTTGTGTAGAATAGAAGGATTAAAATGGTATGACAAGGTTACCAATGTGGAACTGATGACAAGAACCAGACAAGTGCCAGTTGAGCAAGAGATGAGAGCAAGATGATGGCGATGGATAGGACGAGGAAACCTGTTGATCGCATTACAAGGCAGTCCTTGTTCTGGAACCCCCAGGGCAAGAGAGGCAGACATAGACCAAGAAGCACATGGAGAAGAGAACTGGAAACAGGTGAAAATTATGAGGAGAACATGGAAAGAACTTGAGATGATGGCACATGAATAGAGGACTTGGCATAAGTTTGTTGAAGGCCTATGCTCCTTTGGGAGTAGAGGGTTATGAATGAATGAAGATGCTGGTATTTTGAGATATAGCTAACACATGAAACGTGATACAAATATCTTCTTTTACCTGATAAATGTATTGCAATCTGAAATTTAGTGAAGAATTATACATGTTTGATGATTGTACGTCTGTGATCTTAGTCGTAGAGCTTGATTCAATTTTCAAAGCATTTCTCTGTCTGAACCAGTGCTTCTTAATTTTTCTAGAAGTCCCAACCCCTTTACAGCATCTTAAGAAACCAAGTGCTCTATTATCTTCTTGCTCACAAAATATGCTAGAAGTCCCACACCCATTTAAAACATCTTAACTCTTACAATCCGGCAAGCCCCGTGAAGTGGCGCAGGTTTAGTACCAATTTTACGGCTCGCCCCGTGAAGTGGCGCGCGACGGTAACGATAGCTAAACTAGCGCGTAAAAAAGCGGTTTTAGCTACTGTATAGTAAGAGTTAAGAAACCATACACCGTATTGCCTTCTAGCTCATAAAACATGCTAGAAGTCCTCCACCCCTTTACAGCATGTTAAGAAACCATGTGCTATGTTATCTTGTAGCTCACAAAACATACTAGACGTTCCCCCACCCCTTTACAGCATGTTAAAAAAAAACCATGTACCATATTCTAGCTCATAAAACATGCTAGATATGCAAAAAAAGGTAAAAATATGTCTTCTTGCATTAAATGAAAAGACACATTTCATTTTATTTATACTTTGTGCAGTAATGTGCCTGTACAATTAGGAAACTGGTCTTTACAGACACATAAAACATGAGTGCTTTTATGCTTAAGTCTAGCATTATTTCAAACATCTGAACATATTAAACTAAATTTTAAAATATAATTTGCACTAATATTCAAGGTCAATGCATGAAGTACAATATACACATTAAATTCACGCTATAAGTGTTTTTTTCCATACAAATACATTTGAGATCTGTTTATTATATTGGGTTTATAATAATTTGCTTTCTAAAATATCTGGCACGTCTCCCACCCCCAGAAGTTGAGTCTTCCAACTAAGAATAGAATACACCAGACTTACCAAGCACATACAATAATTAAATCCCAATGCTTAAACCTAATTGCAACTACTGTACCCATCCATTGAGGTAGCCCAGACTGTGCTGCTCACTTGCCCAGGACTTTCTACAGAAAGAAGAAAGCTATTACTTGGTTCACCTAACAACCACAATTTTGATGGGGGCTTAAACACAAAAATTGGAACAAACAACACCAGCTTTGAAGACATCATGGGGAAACATGGATTAGGATGATGAACAAGAATGGGGAACTATTAATAAACTTCTGTGCTTCAAATCAGCTGGCTAAAGGGGAAAGCATATTTCCACATAAAAGAATACATAAGGCAACATGGGTATCACCAGGCCATAAATGCAAGTATAGATCATGATTACTTGATGTAAAGGTATATAGAGAAGCAGATGCAGAATCAGATCACCATCTTCTGTCAGCAAAGACAAAAATGAAACTCATAAAATTGTGTATAACAACAACTTCTTGTTAAGAAGAACTAGTCTAAACTTTCAAAGACACTTCTTGTAAGTGTGTTGTTATGTCAGTTAGCATTTTACTGAGTTTATACAACTATAGATAATATGTTTTTTCAAACATTCTTGTATTTTGTAATATCCATAACTGATTGTCAAAATGCATTAAATAATCAGTCAGATTGTATGTAATAATTAAAATATATCATGTACTGTAATCAAAATTCAGGATCAGATGAATGTAAGCAAGAGTATAATGGAGGCTTCAAGAATCTTGATCTTAATACTGAGGTGGGATATTGTTTATACCATTGTTTAGACAAAGTATAACTTCAGATGATCAGATTGTCTCCTCTTGTATTGCTCTTTATAGGCTTTCCTATCATAATTACATGGTCAGACCATTGACTCAGGAAAAGACTGATAGATGTCGGGAAAGACAGATGACACTGGGAGAGACTAGGAACCAGCTGTCTGGGTTTGCACCCTGTAAGCTGTAAACAATTGCTACAGGACCAAGAAATGATGCCCCAAAGATTCATTTAAATGGGGGGGGGGGGGTGAAGTTATGAATCCACAGTTTCATGGACTTTGGGTTCTGGTGAGTGGCTGGAATTTCCATGTGCCTGTGGTATAAAATTTTCTACTCAAGAGAGCAATGAAAATCCACAGAATGAAAAAGGGGTGTGGGAGCTCGTCAGTGGTAGATCAACAGTGCTCCACTATGATGGGTAAGACATTAGAAGATCTCAGCCAGAAGTCAATCCACAGCATGTTGAATATTCAGTTTGATCTGCTTGATGATGATCTCACACACTTCTTGGACGGTAAAAGAGATGCAATCAAGTTTCCACCTGCCAGTGCAATAGGGATTTGGGAACAGCTGAATGAAGCCTTGTCAAAAGAGCTGGATAACATTCAACCTGAAACAGAAAACCTTTGAGGAAAAACTGGAAATCTTTGGCGACATAGATCTTCACTGTCACAAAGTGTTAGGAGTCAGGGATGCAATGAAGAGTACCCCACCACAAAAAAATTAGAAGACAAATCAGAATAGAAGAGATGAAGAAACAGAAGAAGCATGCCCAAAAACAGTTCAAGAATGCAGTGGACACAGAAGGAAGGATTACAACAGGTTTGGGAGCACCTGAAAGGTCAGCATAATGCTCTGTGTAGAGCAGAAAGTTTGTGTAGGAAAAGAAGGAAAACTCGGAGGGATATTGAAAGATTTTTCAGGGATCCCTTCAAGTTTGCCAAAGAACTGTTTGAACAGTCATGGTTGGGAGCATTAAACATTGGGAAAGAAGATCTGGAAGAACACCTATTCAGATGGTTGCAAAGATGAGCCGCTCAGCAGAATGGCAGGCTTTATATGGCTTAGTAAGCCAGGAGCTACATTCAACATCAAGCCTCCAACAATGCAAGAAGTAGAAAGCATGGTGCTACTGGTGACCCATATGATGTATATAAGAGATGTCCTGGATTTCTGAAACGGTTGCTCCATTTGCTGAAAAATGCTTGGAAAAACTAGCTTGTAAGCAAAGAATGGAGAAAGGTGAATGGAGTCTACATCCCAAAGTAACAAAATTCCACACTCAACAGTCAGTTTAGGCCACTTCCTCTACTTAATGTGGAAGTGAAGATATTCTTCTCAGTGATGGCTAAAAGGCTCACTACATGCCTCTTGGAAAATAAATACACTGACACTACCATCCAGAAAAAAGGTATCCTAGGTACACCAGGGTGTCTAGAGCATGCCACAATAATCTGGGAAGCAATTCTAAAGGCAAAGTCTGACAACAAATCTCCTTGTAATCTGGTTGGATCTAGCTAATGCATATGGATCCATTCCACACCAGATGCTGTGGCAGGCCCTCAAACTGTACCATGTACTAAACAAAATTGAAGCAGTGCTCAGCTGTACTTCTCAGGGTTCTATGTCAGATTTTCAACCAGAGATTATGTAACAAAGTGGATTGATCTGCAAGTTGGAATTTTGATGAGATGCACCCTATCTCTGCTATTATTCATGTTGGCTTTGCACGTAATCCTCAAAGCAGCTGAAGAATTTGCAGAAGGTCCAAAGCTCAATCTAAGATGTCACATGCCACTGCTTAACTCTTTAAGTCCCAAAAGCCGAAATATCGTACTTCCTTCTTGACCCATGTGGCCCGATCAACGTTAAATCGGCTTTCGTATCTTTTGCTCCTTTCTAGAGCTGTTTTCTAATTGTAACAACCCAAAACGTCATTTCTGACTAGAGGTACTTTCTTTTAGATACCTTGTATATTTATTCATATGAACATTTTACAATTTTTTTTTCGAAACACCAAAAACAATAAAAAAGCACAGGGATGGCCATTTTTGTTTGGGCCAAACCCAATTTTTTGTTTGGGTCTGAAAGAGTTAAAGCATTCATTGGTAGCACAACAATTCTACATCAGATGAACACCAGGCTCAGAGAATGTTAGCATGCCTGGATGAACTAGTTAGCTGGTGCAGAATGAGCTTCAAACCTAAGAAGTCTAGAAGCCTATCGGTCAGGAAAGGGAAGATAGTTGAGGTCACATTCATGGTTTCAAACCAAAAAATCCCTACTGTCATTGAGGAACCTGTTAAAAATCTTGGCAGGGTGTATGAGACCTCATTAAAAGACTCAAAAGCAGTTCAACAGACAATAGAAATGGCAGAAAGAGGACTGCTAATCACAGACCAAAGCAGACTCCTAGGAAAGTTCAGACTGTGGTGCCTCCAGTTCATGTTGATACCTAAATTGCTATGGCCAATGCTTATATATGAAATAAGCACCAGTACAGAGGAAGCTATAGAGCAAAAGGTCAACAAGTTCATTAGAAAGTTGCTAGGAGTACCACCATGTCTGTCAGACATAGCACTGGACTGCAAGAAGACAAAGTTTGTGCTTCCTTTCAAGTCAGCGGTTGAAGAATACAAAGTAGGAAATGCAAGGCTCGCAATGATGCTGTGCAAGTCAACAGATGACATGGTTAAGTCCACTCAGCCCACACTGAACATGGGAATGAAGTGGAAGAAACTTTTGGTGCTGTCCTAGAGTCACTAAAGCTGAGAGAAGTAATTAGCTACACACAGACAAATAAATGGGGATTAGTTTCATTTTTACTTTGGCTATCAGAAGGTGGTGATCTGATGCCACATCTGCTCTTCTATATACCTTTATATCCTGCAATGATGATCTAAACTTCTTGTTTATGCATATATGATCAATCTGATTTTCTGTTCTATGGTCTGGCGATATCCATGTAGCCTTTTGTATTCTCTTATGTGGAAACATGCTTCCTCCTATAGCCAGTTGATTTGAAACACAGAAGTTTGAGAATAGTTCCCCATTTTCATTCATTATTCCTAGCCCATGTTTTCCCATGACTTCTTCAAAGCTGGTGTTGACTGTACCTATCTTTGCATTCATGTCACCCATCAAAATTGTGATGTCTCTTCTTTTTACTTTTTCCATAATTTCCTGTAGTCTAGTATAAAATGCTTTTTTCACAGACTCTTCTTTGTCATTAGTTGGTGCATAACATTGGATGACATTTACATTTATTTTCTTTTTAGCTGTTTTAAAAGTAGTTGATATTAATCTGGGTCCAATGGCTTCTCATTCAATGAGTGCTTTCTGTGCTTCTTTAGATAACATAAGAGCTACCCCTTCACTGTGGTGTGAACTTTCATCTTCATGTCCTGAGGACAGCACCAATTCACATGTGATGAGTTTCTTCTTGTCTACCGCCTTCCACTATGTTTCGAACATTCCCAGAACCTCACTTTTATATTCCCTGTGACAGACAAACGCAGCCGACCTGAATGATATGATACGACTCTTCGTAACGACCCCTTGGATAACATCAGTGCCCCCGAAATATTGTAACCTTTCGTCAAACGGGATTTTTCTTTTCACCTGGACTCATTAGCTATGCAACCTTTCCACGCAGATTGGCAACACCTTTGCTGATTGATATGTGGACAGTTTATCTACCGTTCATTCTGGTCATCGCATTGATTTAAGGAGAGATTAAATCACGCCCATGGTCATCTCTTGAGCAATCATATGCAGTATTTTCTTTAACTTGGCCCAGAGGGGGCGGCGCCAGAATCTAACAGATAGCAGCGACCACGATCAAAGACACAGACTGGGGGATCTCAGGAAAGACTAGCGCCACGATCAAAGACAGTAGTGGTCCCTGACGAGCGACGCAAGTTCCCTGCCGGTATTTCGCATCTAGGTGTTAAACACAGAACCGATCGCAGCAGCGAGCGGAGATACGGAATCCAGGGGCGGCATCTTTCTTTAGTCTGGCGGTCAGATCCCCAAAAGTGTCCTGAGATCTAAAAAGGTGTCAAGTTTCTCATGTCCCACTCATCTTTCATTTCATTCTAGATATATACAGACCACGTAGAAATACACTTCATCACTCGTTGGCCAGACCTTTACAGAAGCACTAGCTATATTTGAAATCCTGCTAGATTATCCCATGGATTTTTATACATATTTGCAGTGAATTCTATTTCTGTGCAAAACGAGTGATCCCTTTTGCAACCCAGCAAATCAATCTAAGCAAAGCAAAGCATAAACAGTGTGTAGAGTCTCCCTGACTCAGAACTTGTTGAGACTGTAAATTTTTAATCTTTGAGGCGATTCTATGTTTGGAATTCCGCTATCTAACTTATAGCAAAGAAAGCACACCCAGAGACAAATTTAACACACCATCAAGCAAACTAAGTTGTAACGGGAAGAAGAACACTGGCCCGAGCTTTTGTTAGTTTACTGACACAAGAGAGAATACATATTTACCCGAACAGTGATGTGACTAGTTTTCTCCCTGGACTTAAACCATACCTCACGGATAAAGTGTATCAGCACGCGTAAGAATTTTATTATCAGCAGCAAAGTCAAATAGACCACACCATCCTCACCCCCGTATCAGAGACCGTGCCCTCCCATAGAAACTGTTATTAAGAAAAGAGACACAAATACAGATTCATTTTCCAGCGATTACGGGATCTCTTTTTATGTGCTGACCGCCTACCCACTAATCTGGGGCTGGAACTTGAACTAACACTCATACATTTAGTTTGAGGTGTAACTGCTGTTGTGTTATTCTATGGAGTGCCAGATTTTTTCACAATCGGTAAGTGAGAGCAAGATGAGTGAAGGCCTTTACTAGCGTGTGTATGAATGACAGGAAATTTAATCTTTTTTTTTTGTAACCCATTTGTTAACTTGCTTACCGGGTAATACATTTTCTGTATCCCCGGCATTGTTCCTTTAAGTGGGATAGTTTTTGATAAACTCTGTTTTAAACCCCCCTCCTTTTCTTTTGCTTAGTAAAGGGAAGAACAATTGGGAAGAACAGGATTTTTTTCTACCACCTATACCTAATTTTGAAACACCTCTTTCAGAGTAATTAACTTCACTGTTAGGTTAACTTACCTACGTTCCTGATAAATATCTATCTTTGGACTGGGTTTGTCTTTGTCTAATAAGCGGGACGGGCTTAGTCAATACCAATCTTCTTCACCCCCTCCTTACCTTGTTATTTGCATTTTTCTGTAATTTTGATAATTCTTGCTGTAAACACATGATTATTGTAGTGATTGTCTGCTTAACTTTAATAAACAACATAAACTTAATCGTTATTGTGTTGGACTACCCAAAGCCCAAAATTTCCCCTATTTGTTTAAGATAGTTGTATCCACGTCGTCTGCTATCTTGTGTAATTTGTGAAGCACCAAATTGGTATTTTTTTATTTCCAAAATGAATGTAGTACATTTCATCTTGGATAACAGAAATGAGCATTAGCTATCTTTTGTGGGCGTAAAATTCTGATATCCTAATACTCATTAAAATTTCTCAACATATTCCACCCATATAACATGACTATATTTGTTAAAAATACTTTGACAAGGTAATAGTTATGAAAAAATATAGAATTTGTGAACAACGAAGGTGCTTTAAGATTTCAACCTAAAAGACGGTTAAAAGTTTGTGAAATATCAGGCCATAACAATTGAAAAGTTTTAGATAACATAAGCGTGTGTGTCTGGAAACTGGCAAATAATTGTTTGACCAGTATGAGCCTGAGTATAAACTTGAGTAGATTGAGAGAAACGATTTGTCGTAAATAAGTCTGTCTTTACTGCCGCTCCTCCAGCACTCTGTGAAGCAACTATTTACTCTCTACATTTTCTATCAAACTGACTTTTCACTGAACATCATTCGACACTTAAAACTATATTTGTTAAAAACTTTGAAATAACTGACTATGGTAATAGTATATTTGCCTAAGAGTGTCTTTCCTTTTCTTGAAGCCTTTCTTCTCAAAATGAAAGTTTACAAAATTTTACGATAACATTGATGCCTATCTTGAGTGGGTTTCTGATGTTTTTATTTATTTTATTTTTTTTTGCTTGCTACTTGTGCCATCCATTTTCCCCTTGTTAAAAACTTTGAAATAACTTTAATGTCTATATGAAAAAACGAAAAAAATTCCTTTCATGTGCCAAATCTGGCACCAAAGTTCTCTGGAAAGAAGAAAGAGCCTGAAAGTTAGTCAGTAACACAGACTCCTTTTGGCTTTCTCTGTGTTGCATCATACGCCTCGCTGCGAGAGGACCTTCCCCTGTCTTGGATGGCTTTGTTTTATTTTCCTTAATTGACTTGTCCATGTTTGTTGAAGTTTTTTGTGGTTTAAATTTTTTACAGGATAGGGTAACCAGCCCCATGCCCAACCCTCCTTAGTCACTTTCTACGACATGCATGGCAGAGAACAGTGTTACTATTCTTTGCTCACATTTCGGGCCCCGGTAACACGGGTGACTCTGCACACAGGCAGGAATATATTTCAAGCACTAACTGCCACAAAGTGGGATTTCAAACTATCTGCTCTCACTGATGATAAAACATAATACTGCATGAAATTGAAAATTGATACTGGTAAGGAAAATTATGAAGGTTGTGGTGGGACAACTTTCAGGGTTGTGAAAGATCTTCTTGATGGACAGGCAAAAGATCTTCTTGATGGATAGGCAACAAGGGACATATTCTCTTCTGTGGTAGTTTTTATTCAGCCTTCAGCTTTATTTCACTACCTGAAAGAAATTCAGATTGGTGCATTTGGAACAGTAGCTGAAAATAGGAAGCATTTTCCTGAAGCACTTAAGAAAAAGCAACTCAAATTGAAAAAGGCAAATCATCCTGTATTTTGTGTGACAAGATATGGCATGCCGACAGTCATCTGGCATGATACAAAAAGATTTAACCTTATATCTACTGTTCACTCCAATTATAATATAAAAATGACAGAAAGACAAATTCTTTAGGAGAGAACAATTCAGAAGCCAGTGCTTGCAGAAAAATACAGCAAAAGTATGGGAGGTGTTGACCACTTCGGCCAACTAGGTGCAAACTTCCCCTACCGACACAGATCCTATTTTTTTTATCATTTCTTAGTTGAAACTGCCCTGGTCAATGGGCACATAACCTACAACACTGCCAACTCTACAAAAAAGATCAAAGCAAAGATCAGGATGTCAGTCTGACTCTTATTGAACCAGCTATTCTTCGACGCAATGTGACACCTTCAAAACCACAGGTCACAACAACATGACTTACTTAACAGCACTTCATTGATCAAGATGAAAGGGCAAGGTACAAACCAGACTGTAAAGTGTGTAAGGCTGCAGGGAACAGAAGCCAGACTTGCATGTACTGCCCAGATTGCAATGTACCTCTATGCCTGATACTCTGCTTCAAGTTATACCACACAGTCGAGGATTATCAACGATCCAAAGACTCATGCAGAGGCCTACAGCTACAACTTCAACTGCAGTTAATGAAGGAAGCAGCTCAGACTCTAACTAGAGGTACTTTACTCAAACATTCACAAACACTCATTGTTAGGTGCCTCAGACGCAGAATACATTAAAAAAAGACAAACAAAAATTAATTAATTTTTTTTTACATTTTATTCACAATTTTTGTTAGCCTTTTATGTTGAAATACGTGGTTAATTGTTAAATCAATATGTCAATCAAGCTTATTTTATTCATTGCCATCCATGTCCCTAACATTTTATTGCAATGACATTGAACAAATTCACTATAAAGTGAAAAAAAGATCATAGTTTTAAAACATCTCCTGAAATTTTTATAAATAGCCACACAAATTCAAGACAGCCGCCATGATCATGTGACTGATTTGCATAAAATATGTTTTTTCAGATGTGGCAACCATTCATAATGGTGCTCCGAAAATTTCAAAAGCCTATGTGTTTTGTTTTTTTTTTTCAATTTTTTATGAATTTAAAAAAAAAACAGTTATTTTTAAAGAAATCTGCAAACACCCTTGGTAATGGGAGACAGTAATGCTCCGGATTGCTGTTCAGCAATGTGATAATTATATCTGAGAAAATTAGGTGAGTAAAATATTAGTTTCCCATCCTTGAAAATTATGTGGTTGGACCTGGAAAAGGCTGGAAAAACCCTGGAAAATGCTTGAAGAAATTTGCTATGAACCCTGTATACTGCTTATATTGCCATCTGCCTTTATACCCTATAACCATTTCATCCTAACTGAGATTTTGGAATGGGTAAAAGGCACTCTGAAATGTTTGCAACAACATGTTCATAAAAGGTTCAATCTTTTCTTTTCCTTGTGAATTTTCATCAGAGACATGAAGCATTGTATGCTATAATGCTTCAAATCTACTTCTTGAAAACATCTGACAAAACCAAGGAGTATAAAATTCTGCAGATGTAGACCAGTAGTCGTAAATGAATGGTCTTTTCTGAATCCCAATATTTATTAGGACAGCAATAAACTTATCAAGTTCATGGCGTGTGACTTCGGTCCAACGAGAATAGATTAAATATTGTTTTGCAGGGTTATTTTGAATACATTTGAGTCTGGCATAATCATTGATGCACTGGCACATGACATCTTTAACCTCATCTGTAAACAAAACATTGAAACATTTCAATGGGGTTGACAGGTCAAGCCCCTCAGTTACACCTGATGTTGTCTTTCGACAAAATCAAAATGCATTTTGTGTCATACTGTCAATAATTTCTAACCACTCTGGGACATCTTGTGAGGATGCACCTGCCTCTAGGCTTGTGGCAGTTTTCTTAGCTTTACTGGTTGTCAGAGTTGAATTTTTACCCCTTCCTTTTCCTTTACTGACTAATAGTAATAGTTTAGCTCCATTTATACTAGGCCTACCTGATGCCTGTTCAATCAGCTGCTCGGAATTACTGTCAGAATAATCACTTTCTGAAAATTCTGACACAAAGTCTTCATGACGTCTTTGCCTGAATCACTTAAACTAACTTCTAAATCACTGTCACTAGAATTATCTTCTGTCCACTGAGAAATAAGCACTCGTGCTTGATCAGCTGATAGGTGGTGTTTAGAAGAAGAATCTGCTGCATTTTGTTTGTAAACAAATGATTAGCAATGTTACTAATGGATTTTTTTTTAAATTTGTACACCCGCAAATACTCAATGCAAAATCTCAGATTAATATGTCTAACCTGAGACTGATTTTACTTGAGTATTCCTTTATCCCTGAACACTGACAGGTGTCCTCTTGCCATTCAGGCAGATACTCGCCGATTTCAGAAGTACCCATTAGAGCTTGGTCGGCTCAGGAGCTGTTCAGGTTATTCCAGTCCCTGATTGCAAGTACTTCTTCAAATGTCTTTTGCCAGGGCTCAAATTATTCCAGTCCAAGTCCCAGTCAAAGACACTCTTTCAAATGTCTTGCTAGGGCTTGAACCTGAATCACCCGATAGCAATGGATATAAAGCACACTATTTTAGCTTCATTAATTATTATTTTGATCACATATGCCTGATGTAATGAAATGATTTAAAACTGGGTTGTTGCCAGATATTTTATAATTAAAAACTATTTTAAAATAGACAAACTATGTTTTTAAAAAAGATAAAATAAAGTTTTGATTCGTTTTGGCAAGGCGCGTCCCGTTCAAACCCAGCAGTTAATTAACCTTATATGCTGTATGTACCATTGGTTAGACAAACTTGATGATGTTGCTAGCTTTGTAATGTATGCTTAAAAACTTGCAGAGATTATCTTACTTTTGTGATAGAAAGCATCCTCGTACCACGTCATGGGGCCGAGAATAAAGTTTTTGAAAAGGGTAAAATCTTTTATGGACACCCTATATACAGAAAAATATATCTCCCCTACATTTTAATATTGTGTATTACAAGTGTCAAAGAGAAATCAAGTCCAACACAAAAATCTCAATCTTCAACTCCAGTGTCAAGGCCGTTCAATTATATAGCTCTAGTTTATAGCATTCTGAAATGTCCAGGGTAAAAGATGTTTTGGGGGACTCTAAAGCACACATAGAGAACTGGATACAAAAGTCAAAGATATGAGTCAGTCATGTAGACACCTTGAGCAGAAAGTATACAACAAGAGAAGTTGGCGTACATTTGTTGAAGACCTAGGCTGTTTAGGAAGCTAACAGTGATAATGATGATGTGTCATAAATGCTAGGATTAATCAACATTTGTTTCAGGCTGATTGTGACAACAGCTGTACTAAAACTGAGAGACAGTATACTGACTTCTTGGACATTCCAGAAAGTCAACAACAGTTATGCCTTTTTGGAGATGAGAAAGGTATGTATAATGGCAAGGTTATTATTGTAAATTCATATTTTAGCTACACAAGTTTACTTGATTTAAATATCTGCACAATATGACATTTAATACTATGCAGCAAGTGAGCATTTTATAGAGAATTAAATCTATTTATAAATTTTAATTAAACTTGCTTAATGTATACATAATGGAGACAGGATGTTTCTGCAGTGACCAGGGCAGTTATTGTGTCACACTCCCAGTCCATGCTTTTAAAGGTTCAAAATGGATGTCTGTTGCATGAATAGAAAACATTTATAGAAGCCTTGAATCTTCAGAAGCTGGTGTAAATCTACTGTACAAGTCATTCAGGTGTATGACAAGGCAGTAAGAGTGCTGACAGAGTAACTTCAAGAGCACACATAGCTGGGATACTGTTTCTGCACAGGGAAAGATACTGAGGACAGTTAATGATCATCTGTTAGAAAACAACACTGCAGTAGATGAATCAACAAGGCTAATATAGCTGAAATGTGGCACCAAACATAAGACTAGCAGGTATGATGTATGAGAGAATGCATCCGACATGTATACAATGAGGATGCTACAGTACAGTAAGCTTTCATACACTTCAACATTTGCTGAGGAGACTTAGCACCAATGGGTTTGCCTGGATTGCAATGATGTCAATCCTGAATAACAATAACATATCTTTCTTCTTTGATCCTTAGCTGCAGACTGTCAAAGCAGTCAGTGGCCATCACACATGGTGGCATCTTGTAGAACAGCAACACATTGTTTCCACTTTGTGCAATAGGTGGCTATCCTTCGTAATGTGCCACAATTGTGGTTCATTTATTTTTGTTAAGTCTCTCTTTCACATTCCTTCGGGGGTCCATAGCAGAGCTGTTCTTGTAATTGTATCAGGGTTTCTTCTGAGGACGTGGCAGCATCTGCCAACTATGATGGTGTGCATGTCCTCTTGGTTACTCTGAATTAAGTTATTGGTTGGCGATGGTTTTTGGCCAAAAGATTCTGTGAATTTCCCTTAGGCAGATTGTGTGGTAGGAGAACAGTTTTGACATTTCCTCCTCTGTTAGTAACAGTGTTACTTTCCAGCTTTCTGCATCATAGAGAAGCACAGAAAGTACACAGCTCTCATATAATCTTAATTTGGTATTGTGCTGTACTGGGAAGGCTTCCAGATGTTGTTGAGACTTGCAATGGCTGTTCTTGCTTTAGTCATTCTGTTGTTGATGTTCTTGCATGTTCCGCTGTCTGGTGTTATTATGCATCATAACCAAGTAAATGTGCCTGTCTGTTCTAGCTTCTGGTTCCTGATTGTTATTGGCTTAGGATTGCCCACATTGAGTGTCTTGACCTCTGTCTTCTTCAGACTGATATTCAGACCCACTTGCTGGCTATATGATGCGTGATGCCATATGATGATGGATGGTATCCGCATGTCTGGTTTTGTGTAGTGTGTAGATGTGTTCAGTCAAAACAATGTTCATACAACAATAACAGGGCAATCCACATAGGACGTCAGTAAACTCACGACGTATAAAGTCAATGAGTCTTGAAACAGCCGTTGACGTTTTTCTTCATTATTTATTGTGGACGCCACAGTGACAAAATGGTTACGCAAATGTGTAGGCACATCAAACAGTCATTATCACAGCAACATTCAATACAGCAATAGACGGTAGACAGCATTACAATGATGAGTCAGATGCATGTTATATTTCATAGTGCTGTAAATGTAGTCAGGTGGAAAACTCCATCCTTTTCTATAACAGCCAGGAGATAACCAGATGTATGAGATCAGTTCACTCTCCTTAGTTTGACTTCAGCAAGACAGACACGTCTGCCGAAGTATAAATAATGTCCACAAAAATATCCTCTAGATAATAAAGGTTTTCCAAACCTAATTCATTTAACAAAGTAGCAAGTAATGGTCCTTGGTACATGCATCAACCGATGCAGTACAATGCAGCGACATGTGAGCTAGGAAAAAACATCTCGTGGCGACGACTTTCGGAGACAGGCTATGAATCGAAATCGCTCACGACCCAAAATCGATAGAGTTAATGAAAAGTCAATTTACCTTGCTTTCATGAAATACACAGAAATATCACGCCTCCCGACATGTGGGAAAACACTAGAGGTATTATCTCGAATAAACGAAATATCCATTAAGAGGACTACACATCCCTGACAGAACAAAAAATAGCGGAGATCCCCTCTTCAACGAGGCATCTCTTTCGCCATTCCAAATCGCTCACTCCACTAGTCGTGGGCGGAAACCGATCGACCAAACAACAAGACAAGTCATGCGCAGTCCAGCGCAAAAATGACCACAGCTCAAACTTAACTGCATTCGATACCAACGCGAGAAGACAAATGCTTACCGAGAAAAGTGACTATAAATTCCAAGCAGTTGTTGCCCTTGCGTTATAAAATAGATATTGAAACAAAACGATGTTGCGAGAATTTATCACGCAACACTATACTTACTCACTTTTTTTCGTTGATGGGAATGTGCGAGTAGTGCAATTTCATGTGCTTATTCCAGGTCTTCTAGTGTAGAAAATGTTGTCCGTCTAATTCCTCTTGGATTGCCCTCTGTTATGTAGCGCATCACCCAGTCTGTCAAAAATAAAGTTGTTGATAAGGGGCTTCCCTGTCATAATCCTGTCTTCACCTCAAAAGTTAGGTTGCTCAATCCAACACTGCATGTAAAGTTAGAATAGAGGCCTTTTATAATGGAAACAGTGCTGCTGGGAATTTCCTTAGGCTGTCCATGTGTATACTGTCAAAAGCCTTTTCAAAATCAACAAAGTTAATGTATAGCTGTCTCTGCCATTCTGAGCACTGCTTTATAATGTTCCAGAGGGTGAATATATGATCTGCACATCTTCTGTTCTTTCTGAATCCTGCTTGTTCTGTCTTCAGTTTATGGTCTACTGCTTTTAAAATTCTCTGGATAATTATCCTTCCTAGTATTTTACTGGAAATTGAGAGGAGAGTAATTCCTCTCCAGTTGTCGCAGTCTGCAAGGTCGCCCATCTTGGGCAATTTGACAATTATTCCTTTACTCCACTCTGTTGGTGCCTCTGTTTTCCAGACTTGTGCAAATAGTGGTTTAAATAGTTCTGCTATTTCAAGGTCTGCCTTTAATAACTCAGCTTTTTAATTAACATGGCCAAAGGCTTTTCCATTCTTAAACCTTTTGATAGCTGTGATGATTTCTTCTCTTCACTATGGTGTTTAACGTTTCTGGTATTATCCAATATTGTTTCTTTCTTTCCTTGTATATTGTTGAAGTGGTGTTCAGTTTCTGGTCAACATCATCAGTCTCCATACTTTCCTGGCTGTTGGCAATTTTATATCGTCTCTTCACATCAACCACATAAGCTTTTCTGGTGAGAGGTTCCTTAAGTTTCATGATGTTATATCTTTTCTGTTTGATTGCAGCATGTCCAGCAGCTCTGAGTTTCACCTTCAGTGTTGCTACTACTAAGTGATGATCACTTCCCACATTGGCACCTCTTATTACTTTCACGTCTAGTAATACATGCCTCCATCTACCATTGACCATAATGTGGTCTATCTGGTTTCTGTCCCATCCGTTTGGTGATTCCCATGTTAACACGTGTACTTTGTGTGAAAAAAAGTGTTCCTCCAATGACCAGGTTTTTAATGCTGCAGAAGCTTATTAGTTTGACCTCATTCTCATTTACTGTTCAGGACCCAAAGATGCAGCAATAGTGAATGCAGTCAGCGACCTATAGCTTGACTGCTTGCATCAGGACCAGCGAACCAGAGCTGGTCAAGACCATACTCCACCTCCACGTGGTGGTCCTGGAAACAGTCTGCAGCAGTGCAGTCTGGCTGAGCGAGTGCGGATCACAGAGGGAAGGCAAACCCGGTCCCAAAAAATGCCATGCTAAAGTCGAATGTGTCGACCCAAAGGTGCAGATATCACAGCTTAGGTGTAAACAGACACAACGCAACCACCGTCCTTTTCAGGGCGAACGAGGAAGAAGAAGAAGAATTTACTGTTCCACTGCTGCATTTCCCCATTACTCTTTCATTATAAGTATAATGTGTTCCAACTTTCACATTGAGGTCTTCCATTACTATAATAAGATCGTACCTAGGTCCAGTTTTAATTTCCTTTTGTAACCATTTGATAGAATTCATCCTTGACCTCTTCATTGCTGTCATTTATTGGTGCATAGCATTGTATTATTGTGGTGTTGGTGAATCTCCCTCTCAGTGTTGTTCTTTTCAATTTGTTGTTGATGGGTTTCCATTCCAGTAATGTCCTTAATGACAATTAATGAACCACCTTGAAAATGCACACATCCTCCCTGATACCCTGGGCAGTTACAGACTGATAAAAGTATCATGGGGTAATGCTGGAACATTTGCGCACAATGTAAATGAGGGTTTCCAGGGTAAAGAAGAAACGGTAACTGTGGCAATTGACCTAGAGGATGCTTAAACAGTGTTGACTTTGCAACCTTGATGGACTGTGTAAAGAAATATGGTGTAAACCCAAGGCTAACAAAGTGGATAGCTGCTGCCTTAGTTGAGAGAGCAGTTGAATTTTGCTAGGGAACACGGACATCAGAACCACTGCACATTTGCCAGGAATTACCCCAGAGTTCTCCATTATTGTCGGTGCTATTTAACATCTATACAGCAAAAATTGCTGCAATCCAACCAACAGGTTTGGGACAAACATTAACTTTTGCGGATGACTTGCTCATTTACAGGACTGATTCAGATAGAAATGAAATGGTTAAAAGCATAGATGATACACTTCAAGCAGTTTCTAAATGATGTGATGAAACCAGCTCCAAGGTCAATCCTAACAAAGCCTGTGTGCTTTGGTACTCCTTGAATAACTCCATACTGAAAGCAGATCTTCCAGGCATTACTCTCAGTGGACAGAAAATTGAAAGGCAGAACAAGGTGAAATACTTTGGAGTAACATTCAATCGTGGGCTATCATATAAGCACCATGGTGACAACATCATACAGAAGTGCAAGAGAAGTCTGGTAGCACTAAAAACAATGGCTGCAGCACACCTGAAGCAGAGACTAATGTTTATCTTGTATTATCAGCTGGTTTTGTCTGTAATCGAGTATGGCCTGGGAATACTCACGCTGTCAATATCACAGTGTGAATGACTGCAATGCATTCAAATGAAGGGATACGTGTAGTCGTGGGCTGCATGCAAGATACCTCTATTGTGATGATGCTGCACATGCTTGGATTGTTGTCAGTTAGATCCAGATATATGATGGTTAAAGCGTATATGCGTGTAACCACAGGCAAAAGGCATCCCCTGCATTGGAACATAGCTGACATCAAAGGCACAAGAATAAATAGGGGGATGTCATAGATGGCAAAGGTGGAGACTATTAGACCCCAGTTGAAAATATATTCAAGAGAGAAGAGTAGAGTAAGTCAGATGAGAGCTGGATGAACTATCAGCAAGTCATCATCAGCCTTGGTAGAGAATGCAGAACTTGGTCCTAATGGAAGAGCAGAGCTGGAAGTTGATCAGCTTATAAATGATAATGCTGGGGATGATGATGCCATTGTCTACACTGATGGGTCTGTAATCTGTGGTAATAAATCAGGGTGGGGCTTCTCTACTAAAGGGCAGAACCATTGCTGAACATATGGGGCTTACAACCTTCAGCATGAGAATGGAGGTAGAGGCAGTTACTGCTGCCTTAAGATTGCTGTCTGAGACTTTATTAACAAAGGCAGTTATTGTATCAGACTCACAATCCATGCTTCGAAAGGTCCAAAATGGTTGGCTTCAACATGAATGGAAAACCTCCATAGAAGCATCGAATCTTCAAGAACTGATATGGATCTACTGCCCTGGTCATGCCAGGGTACGTGGCAATGAAAGAGCTGACAGTCTAGCTTCAAAAGCACCCACATATGGTGCATTGACCATGGATAAGGAAGAAATACTGAGGGCGATTCATGTTCGTCTATTAGAGAATGACACTGCAATCAATGAATCATCAAGGCTAAGACTGCTGGAATTTGGCATCAAGCGTAAGACCAGCAGGGATGGACGTATGAGAGGACGCATCCGCTGTGTATACAACCAGTGTGCAACAGGAACAGTTAGCATTCATACCCTTCTATATTTGCTGCGGGAGACTGAGCACCTATGGGTTTGCCAGGAGTGCAATGACATCAATTATGATTAACAATAACAATGTCTTTTCTATTCCTTTCTTCAGGATAATGGCTATGCCTTCATTGTGCTGACCATCCTCTCTCCCAGAGTAGTGTACTGTTTCTCTCACATATTCCAAGGATGTGTAATCTGTAGTTCCTCATCACTGCTCTGATCTGCCTCAGCTTTCCTGCCTCATTCATAGTTCAAGCGTTCCAGAATCCAATTCTAGTTTCCTGTTTTGCAGCCAGGGCCTCCGTTTTCATGATAATGGCTTCCTTTCGGCTTTCACCACTGACAGTCATATGAGCCTGAGACTCCGGATGTCCATCCTGCCTCAAAGTTTTTCAGTTTATACTTTTCCCTAACACCCCCAACTTGGAGGACCAGGGTACCAGCTTTTGTCTGACCCCTACCCATGCAGACCTGTCCAGCTTGGTTGAACCTACCAGGAGTAAAACTCCCACTAGCATAGCTCTGGGGATTATCAGGGTGCACAAGCTGCCATACCGATACAAGATATAGGTACCATTGATGATAGAACAATCACAAAATTATCAGGAAATTGTGCTCATTAGTTTGTTACTACACTTTGCTAACAAATTTTAACTAAACATATAAGACACGCATTTCATTATTTATTTTTGCTCATCATTTTTATTGTTACAGGTGTTTATTCTTGTCACCTGTGCAACACTCATTTCTTCCAACTTGATGTTCTGGATAAGCATTTGAAAGTACACAGAGACACAGGCTGGGAGTTTGATAATAAATACAGTCATCTTCAGAATGTGTTATCACAGGACAGTGGAAATAACATGAAGGAAGCAGTGAATAATTTTAGAGATGCCACTTTTAATGATGTTGCAAGAGAAGATAGCAACAACCTGAGACTCACTGGTAATGAAGCATCAGTGAACCTCATCAACAGTCAGGAAAGGGCTGCTACAGAGTTTGACAGCCTACACAGTAATGAATCTGGTTTAAAAAAACAAGTCTGTAACATAAATTGCAGAAAGCCATTTTCTGCCAGTGAGATAAAGGTTCAACTTTGTGTGAGTGACAGAGCTGTTGCTGCTTGCAGTGATTTAAGCATTCAGTCTCACATGAAACCAAAGGAAAATAAGTCTTACAAGTGTGATATGTGTGGTGTATTATTTACTGTGAAAGATAACATACAGCAACATAACAGAATATACATACAAGAGAAGCCTTACAAGTGGGATGTTTGTGGTGCAGAATTTAATAAAAGTTGTAACCTAAAATTACGTGAAAGAATACATACAATAGAAATTCCTTATAAGTGTGATGATTGTGGAGCAGCATTTACTCTGAAAGGTCAACTACAAAGATATATAAGAATACATAAAGGAAATAAAGCATACAAGTGTGATGTTTGTGGAGCAGCATTTACTCTGAAAGATCACCTACAAAGTCATAAAAGAATACATGCAGGAAATAAACCTTACAAGTGTGATGTTTGTGGTGCAGCATTTACTATGAGACGTTATCTACAAAGTCATAAAAGAATACATACAGGAAATAAACCTTACAAGTGTGATGTTTGTGGAGCAGCATTTACTCAGACAAGCCACCTATCCTGTCATAAAAGAATACATACAGGAAATAAACCTTACAAGTGTGATTTTTGTGGAGCAGCATTTACGGAGAGTGGTGGTCTACAAACACATAAAAGAATACATACAGGAAATAAACCTTACAAATGTGATGTTTGTGGTGCAGCATTTACTCAGCAACATCACCTACAAAGTCATAAAAGAATACATACAGGAAATAAACCTTACAAGTGTGATGTTTGTGGAGCAGCATTTACTCAGACAAGCAGCCTATCCCGTCATAAAAGAATACATACAGGAAATAAACCTTACAAGTGTGATGTTTGTGGTGCAGCATTTACTCAGAAACATCACCTACAAAGTCATAACAGAATACATACAGGAAATAAACCTTACAAATGTGATGTTTGTGAAGCAGCATTTATTCAGACAGGCGGCCTATCCAGTCATAAAAGAATACATACAGGAAATAAACCTTACAAGTGTGATGTTTGTGGAGCAGCATTTACTCATACAAGCAGCCTATCCCGTCATAAAAGAATACATACAGGAAATAAACCTTACAAGTGTGATTTTTGTGGAGCAGCATTTACTGATAGTGGTGGTCTACAAACACATAAAAGAATACATACAGGAAATAAACCTTACAAATGTGATGTTTGTGAAGCAGCATTTACTCAGAAAAGCAACCTACAAAGTCATAAAAGAATACATACAGGAAATAAACCTTACAAGTGTGATGTTTGTGGTGCAGCATTTACTCAGAAACATCACCTACAAAGACATAAAATAATACATTCAGGAAATTTACAAGTGTGATGTTTGTGGAGCAGCATTTTCTCAGGTAACCTACAAACACACACAAGAATACATACAGGAAATAAACCTTACAAGTGTGATGTTTGTGGTGCAGTGTTTATTTGGCTAGGCCACTTACAAAGTCATAAATGAATACATACAGAAAATACACCTTACAAGTATGATGTTTGTGGTTCAGCATTTACTCGGACACACCACCTACAAAGTCATAAAAGAATACATACAAGAAATAAGCCATACAAGTGTGATGTCTGTGGTGCTTCATTTACTCTGATAGATCACCTAGAAAGACAAAAGAATGCATACAGGAAATAAGCTGTACAAGTGTGATGTTTGTTATGCTGAATTTACTTAGAGTGGTAGTCTACAAATACATAAAAGTATACATAGCTTAGTGTGAGTGATAGTGCTGCTGCTGCAAGCAGTGATTTAATTATTTGGTCTCACAAGATGACAGAGGAAGACTGTTAAGTCATGTTTTCAAGTGGGAGTTAAGTGTTTGGGATTTTCACGTGCGGGTCTAGTTTTCCAAAGACATGCTTGTGAGCACATCTTAAGTTAGGAGATGGTTAATTATTTGCATGCTTGTGTCCACTATATTTTTGAATATAATAGCTCAACTGGGTATGTTTTCTTTTAAAAGAAAAAAGGTTAAATATAGTCACGAGAAGTGAACCACGAAGTCGGTGAGACAAATAGGTCAGCTGAGACAAAATTGTGAGCTGATCTCACATGTCAATCTTTTAGTTAGGGCTTGAGTGAAAATGTACTGAGTTGAAAGGGGAGAAACTAGATCTTGGGGGGATTGTGTATCTGGCAGGGCTTCGGCATGGTTGGTTATGGCATGCCGCTAGTGTGTCCAGGGTTTTTTTTTATATGAAGGATAACACATTGTACCTTCATGGAAGACATTCGATATTATTAAAAGTCTTGATAATGGAGAAATGAAGAATATAAGAACTCATCACGGGAGAGCTTCCACCATCATTGAGATGGTGGGTAGTGAGTCCAACCAAATTCAATATGGATTATCACTATCAATGTGCATTTATCTACCATTATAACCTGTGATGATTACCGTCTATGATGTCGATGTTCCTGCCGTCAATAAACTGTGAATGATGTGGATACTTATTCATCTTACTCGTTGGTCCATTTCATGACCCTAACGTTACTGTTGTGTGGGTTGCATCACATTTAAAGAAATCTAAGGGACCCACAACATTTACTAATATATTGTCGGCCACTATCAGTAAGCCTGACATTGCTGACATCAACCTTGTTGGCTGAGCCAGTCAGCAGCACTAACACAGCACCCCAATACATCAATATTAGAAGTTGTGATCAAGTTATATGGAGAACAAATTTTGTTTTGGTGTACACAAAGTCAAGAGATACAATGTTGCCAGTTCAGGAGTTTGTTAGCAAGTTTCAAGACTAGATGTCAGCTATTTCATTTGAAAGACCATAGAAACTAGAGGATCCTGTACGTATTGACGTTGGACTACTTTCAGGACTACTACATACCATGTGACACCTGATGCCCTTCGTTATTGTTGTCGCGAAGGCCAGGAGTTCTTTTTGAAGGTAAGTGGTTTTTAATATGTGCCCTATGCCACTTTGATATGTTGACGAGCCTTTCTTTTTAATGTGTACCATTTTTTCTTCTTAGTGTTATATGTTCCGTGTTTTATGTGGGTTTGGTTGGGAGGTGACATATGTTAAGAAACATCCCAGTTCACCCTTGGGCCTACATAAGCATTCTAAATGGACTTTAGCAGATTTCCCACAGTGGAAATTCCAGCTTATTTTTGCTGAAGGATTTTCAGTCCACTGTGCTTGGTGATCTGTGACACCATTTGTTTAGGTGTGACGTAATGTTTTTTATTGTCGTTATTGTAATATTTTTTCTCTGTGCCTTAGTTTCATGATTGATTTGTTTGTGATTGTCATTCTCAACCTCACTATCATTAATTTATATTCAAATATTTTGTTTATACACTGTGTTGTTGCTTGTCTTGTCACTCCTCTCACAGTATCATTGCATTCTTTGCAATATTTTTCTTTTGTTCTGCTTTCTTGTTTATTTGATTCTGCGAACGTTATCATTTGTTTTTGGGTATTTCCTCTTTGTTTCAGTTATTCTCCGTACCTTCATCATGTATTTCTAGTCTTAGTTTTATGCATGACTTAATAATTGATTTATAATTATATGCTATATTACAATTCCTGTTAATGATAGGAATTTGTATACAAGTTCTATGAACAAGAACTTGCCACCCCCTAATTAGGAAAAAGGTTAACTTCTTAGAAAATATCTTACTAGATAAGTTAACTACTTATAAAATTAGACATAATGTCTAGTTTGGACTATTTCATCAAGCAAGGGAAGGCACTTGGTATAGAACCTGAGGAGTTAAAGTTATTCGCAACCATTGAGTATGCAAAAGTACAGGAAGCTCAGAAACTTCAAATGGAAGCTGAAAAACAGAAACTTTAAATGGAAGCTGAAGATAAAAAAACTTCAAATAGAAGCTCAGGAACTTCAAATGGAAGCTGAAAAACAAACTTCAGATGGAAGCTCAGAAACTTCAAATGGAAGCTGAAAAACATAAACTTCAAATGGAAGCTGAAGATTAAAAAACTTTAAATGGAAGCTGAAAAACATAAACTTCAAATGGAAGCTACTGAGAATGAAAACTAGACTTCACGAGCAAAAGTTGTTCTCTATGGAACTTGAAAAAATGAAGGTAATGAATGAAAATAATACACACAATGCTCCGGACACACAAACAACTTTACATAAGAACAATTCTAGTTTTTATAAGATCAGGTTGCCTCCTTTTAGACCGACCTCCGATGATGTCTTATTCTATCTGAATAGGTTCGAACTCACATGTGAGTCTCATAAAATAGATGTCAGAATACTGTGCATGACTAATGGAACTACTTTCAGGTGAGTCTATGACAGCTGTAAGTATGTTAGAAGGACCTGACAAGAATAACTACGATACTGTCAGAGCTGTTTTTATTTTAAAAAATTATCAATTTGATGAAGATGGCTATCCTCCACTTTAAACCTCTATTGCTGGAGACTGGTAAAAGCCATCTTCGTTTTTCCTTACCAACCTTTTTTCAGAATTTATAGCTGAAAATCTCCCACGTGCTTTCCGATGGCCAACTCTTCTTTGATGCCTCCCTTTTCTATAATACGAGATATGTGGTTGAGGACCTCTCCCAAAATCTGATGTTTTCTTTCTTCTCGTGACACCATGGATTTTGTTTTTGCTTATGACCATCCCTCTCTTCTCCAGCTCTTCCTTCCCTCATGGATTGGAACTTATTTAGCAATGCATTCGCTCCGATTAATTCATGTTGTCAGTTAACGCTTCTTTACTTTCCTTTCTACTTGAGCGAAAGCCTACAAACTTGAACTATACAGAACAATATTGTCGCCAATACATAACTGCACACCCAAATGTAATTGTTAGCCACTCTCAAGTCAGAGAGGGTTTACCCATGGCTTCAGCAACACCATATGAATCTAATTTTTGCCATAGATCACAAAGTGTTGATTGCAATTTTGGTAAAGGAAATATTCTTTCCATCTTTCCATTACTTCCTTCGGGGCAGTAAGCAATTTGCCTTGCTTGTCCTTTATAAATTGAGAGGGCATTGTTTTTCCTTCCTCATGTTCTTTAGGGTCTTATAGGAAATTATCGCAATTTGAATTATTCCAGGGGTTTCCAAGTCATTCAGGTCGTGCTTCTGTGTTGCTAATGCTGTCAATAAGCCCCTGATATCTGGGTTCTTAATTTATGGCTTAGACATTACCAAGGGAGTCCATTACGTAGTAATTCTCCTTCTCCAAGAAACTGGAGACAATTTAATGGTCTTCACCATTTTGGTTACAGTAATTTTTCTCGAAGGCAACAAGATTCATCTAATAGACATTTTGATCAAAGAGAGAATAGCAATCGCAACAATTCTCACTGGGGTTCAAATCAAAATCATGGTCCCAATAGAGGAAATAACACTGGTCCCAATAGAGATAATAGTCATGATTGATCTCAATATAGTGGTAGATCTTTAAATGATAGATCGCATTGCCATGCTAACTCTGCTCAACATAAGCCCCATTTTGTTGTTAATCAGGGTGACAATAATAATTACTTACTTAGTCGTTCCCTTTCTACCGTGAGGTGTAGAGACAATAATAATAATGTTACTAATGCTTCTGAGTGTTGCGCTTTCGATTTCAATTGTGCATCTCAGTGCCCTGAGTGCACAACTTTATTTCAACCTACAGCAGTGACTTCCTTGTGTTGTGATCATCCTCTACTGACTCTTCCTGGCTTGTCTGCACATGATGAAACAGGTTCTCTTACCCTGCACAAGGGATTCGTAAATAATATTCCCGTCTCAGTGCTCTTTGATTCAGGGTGCTCTACTGTTGGAATTAGGCAATCCCTGGTTCACCCATCTTGTGCAACAAGTAAAATGGTAAAATGCGTAATGTTCGGAGGGACAGTTGAGTCTTTTCTGACTGCCATTGTCCACATTGCCACACCATTGTTTACAGGTTATATACACGCATGCATACTCCTGTCAGCAATCGCCGACCTTACTGTACAAATTGCTGCCTGGGAATGGCAACATCACCTTACTGCAGCCACCTTAACGACTATGCCAAAAGCTAATCCCCAGGTACACTCTGCTAATGTGATACATTCTGCTAATATAGTGGGATCTTGCAGTACTAATGATACTATTGTTCATCATACTAATTTTGGTGCTTCTTTTAGCCCAGTTTGACATACCTCAGTACGTCGTTACTCTAACTTTGATTCTTCATTAAGTACAATTACGGAAGAAGATCCTTCTGTTTCATGTGACACACACACCATCTTTGCTACCATGACTGAATCTACATCCAGTCATGTTGGTTGCAACTTCTTTTCTGCGATGAATATTGTTTTCTTTCCTAAATAATCGGCCTTAGTTGTTAGTGCATTTCTATATCTTATGGGTTTCTTTACCTTCCTTATTGGGCCTGTTAGCTCAGTATCTTCTTGTTTTATGACTTTGTCGTACTTACTGGCACTGCTTTCCTTTTAAACTTCCACGCAGGTCTAAGTTCACCACTGTCTGTTTTTACATCTTTATGGTATATTTCTTGTTTTTTTCTTTGCCCAGTACACAGGCTATGACTTCAGTTCAGCCTTTGAGATATATGCCTTTGTCAACTGACTCTCCTTTGTCTTAAACGAGATCTAAGATAGTCAGTCGTCATTACTATCTTCTACATTTTCCTTTTGACATCGGTATCATGTGGATATTCATGATTTCTCTGTAAGTCATTGCGCACACTCAGATTATTTCATACTTTTTCTTGCGCTTGTCTTTTATGCAGCGCATTGCCCTTAGCACAACTTATTTATGCTGTTATCTTACACAGACACATTTGTTGCCCTATATTGTTGATAATTTCAACTCTGTCTTGACTACTTTCACTGCTACCCTTTCTTCTTTGTTGAGAAAAGGTTCGCCTATCATGACACAGTGGTCTAAAATTTGCACAGCCACATTCGGTTGGTAAAATTAACATTTTCACCAACTTATATCCTACGATTACCAAACAGAGAATTTCATTTTATTATTCGCAGGGGCACTACTTCGAAGGGAATTGGAGCTGTTTTGCTACACGATTATGCGGGTACTTTACAACCAGTACTCCACTTCTCTCATCAAGTAACTACTGCAGAACGAGTTCTCGACCGTGAACCTTTGACTATGGTTTGGTTAATACTACAATTCAACCCCTTTCTGCTTGAAGCCTATTTCATCATCGAGTCATACAAGCTTGAACTTATTTGACTTCAGCGTCAGGACTTGGAGAATTCAATGTATTCACGAGATATCACCTTGCAGTCATTCCATCTCTCCATGCAAGCAATCTGATGTCCTGACAATGTTACATACTTTCCCAGATGCCCACAGGATTCTCCCGGGCCGCTGGAGTTTTGATATTGTGCCGCCACTGCGCTGCCACATCATCACTGATGTCCTTCTGCCTAAGTACGATGATGCCACGTATACTTTCGTTTTGCAGCACTACCCTCACCAGTGGATATTGGAGTTATTTGTTGTAAATTCACTTATGTGCGCATGTCTATCCGTGGATATAAAGCTTCAAAGAACTACTAGCACATGTCTGATTGATTGCATTAACTTTCAGGTGATACATTAACAACATTTTATTCGTACACAACAATTAGTTGATGAACATTTAACAAGTGACAGTATTATTTAAACTTAACATATCATTTCGATACATTTCAGTGGTGAACATTTAGCAAGTGTGTTTTCTTTCTGACACTGTTATTTATGGTCATTATGCAACACTTAGTGGTGCAATGGTACAACTGTTTATACACGGTATTAGTTTCTGATGCCAGTGATAAGCACCTTATTAGTGCCTAAGTTAATTAAATTGATTTTTTTTTTCTCTTGCCTATTATGCTCTATTTGGATGGTAGATTTCTTTTCTTGTTTTATATTAGTATAAACCCTTTGAAAATAAAGATCGTTCGTTCATTCGTTCATTCGTTCGTTAGTATTACTTTTTGTTCCATTCTGTTTTACCATACTTGTACTTATTTACACACAATCCATTTTTTGCAATTTAAATTGTTACCATGTTGTATCATTATTTTCTTTCACTACACACATTTCATTGGTGGTCATTCTCCATTTCATTGCATCTGCTCATTTCACTTTCCACTTATTGGTTTATATTTAGTCTATATTTGATATATTTCATCTTTGTTTGAATTTGATGTTTGATTCTCTTTGCATACTTCATCTTCATACTCTCCACATACTTCTATACCTCTATTGTTGCTTTCTTTACAATGACTTAACATATAGTATAATTCGCTGTTGTATATAATAGAATTTGATTGATCTCACATTTTTGTTAGGTGTAATTTTTGGAAAAAAAATGATATTTTTTGTCCCCGGGTGTCGGTGTAATCTGTTAAGTCATGTTTTCACGTGGGAGTGTTTGGGATTTTCACGTGCGGGTCTTGTTTTTTATAGACACGCTTGTGAGCACATCTAAAGTTAGGAGATGGTTAATTATTTGCGTGGCTGTGTGCACTATATTTTTGAACATAATAGCTCAACTGGGTATGTTTTCTTTTAAAAGAAAAAAGTTAAATATAGTCACGAGAAGTGAACACGAAGTCGGTGAGACAAATAGGTGAGCTGAGACAAAATTGTGAGCTGATCTCACATGTCAATCTTTTAGATTGGGCTTGAGTGAAAATGTACAGAGTTGAAGGGGGAGAAACTAGATCTCAGGGGGATTGTTTATCTGGCAGGGCTTCGGCATGGTTGGTTATGGCATGCCGCTAGTGTGTCCAGGGTTTTTTTTTATATGAAGGATAACACATTGTACCTTCATGGAAGACATTCAATATTATTAAAAGTCTTGATAATGGAGAAACGAAGAATATAAGAACTCATCACGGGAGAGCTTCCACCGTCATTGAGATGACGTTGGGTAGTGAGTCCAATCAAATTCAATACGGATTATCAGTATCAACGTGCATATATTTACCATTATAATGTGTGATGATTACCATCTATGACGTCGATGTTCCTGTCTTCAATAAACTGTGAATGATGTGGAAACGTATTCATCTTACCCATTGGTCCATTTCATGACCCTAACGTTACTGTTGTGTGGGTTGAATCACATTTAAACAAATCTAAGGGACCCACAACATTTACTCATATATTAAACACTTGTCGGCCACTATTGGTAAGCCTGACATTGCTGACATCAACCTTGTCGGCTGTGCCAGTCAGCTGCACTAACACAGCACCCCAGTACATCAGTAACATTATTTGCATTAACTTTCAGGTGATACATTAACAACATTTTATTCGTACACAACAATTAGTTGATGAACATTTAACAAGTGACAGTATTATTTAAACAAGTGTCTTTTTCTTGTTTGGTCCTGACAAAGCAATCAATGACCAACACATCTGGTCACACCTTGTAGGGCAGCAACAAACTGTCTCTAATTTGCTCATTCAACAGCCATCCTTCATGTTGTGCCCCAGCTCTGGTTCATGCTTAGCATTTCAGCCTCCACAGTTCTCCGTCAGGTGGCCTTTGGTCATCCTTGCTTTCACTTTCCATCTGGAACCCATAGCTTGGCAGTTCTAGTAATGGTGTCAGGATCTCTTCCAATGATGTAGCTCACCCAATTCATCTGTCTACCCACAACAATGGTGTCAGGATCTCTTTTGAGGATGTAGCCCACCCAGTTCCAGTGTTTACCCTTTATGATCTGTCTATCTCTTCTGAGAAACAATGGTGTCAGGATCTCTTCTGAGGATGCAGCTCTCCCATTTCCACTGTCTACCCACTACGATGGTGTCAGGATCTCTTCTGAGGATGTGGCCCATCCAATTTCAGTGTTTACCTGCTATGATGGTGCGCTAGAATTACATGAAACGATACATGCAGGGGAAGTGTATTGTTTGTGGTGCAGAATTTACTATGAAAGGTAGTCTACAAAAACATACAAGAATGTGTACAGGAGAGATACCATACAATTGTGATGTTTGTGGTGCAGCATTTACTGAGACAAGTAACTTACAAAATTATAAGAGAATACATACAGATTGGAAGCATTACATGTGTGATGTCTGTGAGGCAGCATTTACTCAAAGAGGTTGCCTGCAAAATTATATAAGAACGCAAACAGGAAAGAGCCTAACAGTTGTAACGTTTTTTGGTTCAGCATTTACACTGAGAGATATTCCACACAAAAATATAAAAGAATATATACAGGAGAGAAACCTCACAAGTGAATGATGTTTGTGGTGCAGTATTTACTGTGAGTGGTAGTCTACAAAATCATAAATGAGTACATACAGGAGAGAAGTCTTATAAGTGTGATGTTTGTGGTGCAGCATTTACTCACAGCTGTTTTTGCCTTCTAAAAGGTCACTACTTTAGTTGCCCTCCCTTTCTCTTGATCTGGAGGCAATAAATCTGTTTTTAACCGGCAAACACAGCATCATTTATTCTGGTGGGAAATATCAGCTGACTTTGGCTTGAAAAATCAAGAAATTTAAGCCAGTTTCGAAGTATTCCTGATTAGCAGTGGACTAAATAATTTCCAGGAAATTTTCCTAGAAATTAACTTCAGACAAAATATTATCTGTATGTGGATTTACATTATTTTATTATATTATTTTGCTTTGTAGCAGCTGTTACAAAACATCATCATTAGAGGACAGTTTAAAAAAAAATGATTTTAATGTCGAGGAGAAATGAAAAAATTATCTTTACCTAACTTCATGTAAGTAGCCCGCCATCTCAATGTAGGTTAGTCACTTTCATAGGTCAGGGATAACAAAAACAAAAATGAAGAGGCAAAACGAACATGGACAAGAAGGACTACATATCTATGGATGCATTGTTGAAATGAAACAGTTTGTTGGAGAGGATAGACGGACAAAGGCTTGAGGCATCATTGGTAAGTATTAACGTTTTTTGTAGTTTTTTTTTTTTTTGGGTGTGGGTTTCTCAGTGACTACAAGAGGGAGTGCTTATTAACACGGCATAATAATTGTGTACCAGAAGATGAAGTATGGCTTTAAATTGGGGGTGATCATGGAAAAGAAGTTTGAAAGTTACAAGACAGATAGTAAATTTAGAGACACCCAAATTCTAGAACCAATACCATCCTATTACTATTAGCAATGGCTAGAGTTAGAGACAAATGAAATAATTTAGAAATATTTATGAATGGAATGAAAGCTCAGATACAGTCATTAAAAGATTTAGAATGGGAAAGGAAAGTGATTTTTGTGTGTTTTAAATTCATGGATTATGACTTTGTTATGACAATTTTTGTCCGGAGCTGAAGGAACTTACCTATATCTATGGTGTCTCCAGCCAAATAAGATGATTAAGACTTCAGTCCAACACAGAACTTTCAAACAAAGAAGTTTGAGCATGTTATTGAAAGATTACAAAGAGATTTATGAAATTTGGAAATGGAAATAAAAAACAGTTGGCATGTTACCACAATTCTTTACACTAGCATTTCTCAAACTTTGTTCTATGTCGCACTAGTGTTCTGTGAGCTATTGAAAGGCTTTCCATGAAAAAAATGTAGAACCAGTTGCTTACAACTTATTTTCAAACATTAAAATAATTAAAGAGGGAAACCTAAGGCCTGCAAACAGTAAATAAATAATACACACAAAAGTATGTTTCAGACACTCATGAGAAATAAAGAAGTCAAAAACCAGACAACAGAAAAATATCAGACGTGAGAGGATTACTGGAGAATTAAACCCAGGACCTTCCAAATGGCATAACCGCCTATCTACGAAAGCGAATCTCCGTATCTTCCCTGACAATTGAACACCACAGCAACTTCTCAATAGACTGGCTCCAACAAATCCCCTTGACATTCGGCCAGTAGAAGAGGAGGTACAAATCAGCTGCAAAAGTAAATTGTTGATCAGATTATGACAAGGCATTTGACAGTGTAGACAGAGAATCACTTTGGAAATTGATGAAGCATTATGGAGTTCCCATGAAGATCATTAACTTAATAAAGAAGACCTATAAAGACATGACATGCAGAGTTCTTCATAAAGGACAACTTACAGAACAGTTTAGGATTAAAACGGGAGTGAGACAGGGATGCCTCTTGTCTCCATTTCTGTTCTTACTAGCAATAGATTGGGTTATGAAAACATCGACATCACACAACATAAATTAAATCTGGTGGAATCTGACTTTAACAGTTTGATGCTCTGGATTTTGCAGATGACTTGGCTCGTCTGTTACATTACCATAATCAGATGCAAGAGAAAATGAAAAATCTCTACGAGAGGTCACAAGTGGGCCTGAAAATACACAGGGAAAAGACAAAGATTATGAGAATAAATGCAAGAAATGATAACAAGACTGAACTTGAAGAAACGCCACTAAAAGATGTAGAATTGTACACATATCTTGGAAGTGATATAGAAAAAGTTGGAGGGACAGACAGTGATATCAAAATAAAAATACAAAAAGCAAGAGGAGCTTTCATTGCATTGGGAAACATATGGAGAACAAGAGAAATCATGTCCAACTTGAAAACAAGAATCTTCAACTCAAACGTGAAGTCAGTCCTATTGTATGGCTCTGAGACATGGAGAGCAATAAAAACAACCACCAAAAAGCTGCAGACTTTTATAAACGGGTGCTTGCGTAGAATAGAAGGACTGAAATTGTATGACAAAGTCACAAATTTGGAACTGATGACAAGAACCAGATGTAAAGTTTCTTTTCTTCCTTCCACTCTGTAAAGTGTCAGTCTGTATGCTCTGTAAGGAAGAGTGGTATTTTGTTGAGATCAGGCATGCTCCAGTCTACCCAGCTGTAAATGGGTAACTCACCCTAGTCCTGAGTTAGGGAAGGCAAAGGCTCCAGGGGAAGCAGGCCCTAAACTTGGTCACTTCAACCGACGCAGGATGGTGTATGTATGAAGTAGAAGTGTAGAGTGTGATTACCGCGAATGGTGTACTGTTCGTGTGCTGACCAATATAACCACTCATACACATGTGTCTACAAGGCACCAATGCAGACTGCTGGAATCTTTGTTTACTCAATTTATTCAGACGTACACACTGGGACATACGAGTACATCATGGTATGTTGACATATCAATTTGTAGGTATACATAGCAGATCTGAAGTCATGACACATTCAGAAATAATGGGCAGTACATCAAAAGTTCAATGTCATGATATATTATGGCCGCATCCCCCTATCTGACTAAACGCGTCAGTGAAGGCAGATCGGTAAATAACTAAGGTTACTTGACGTCCATAGTTTGTAGCATATATTATGAAACCACGAAAGAGGGGGTTTCTAGCAAGATTGAGATCTCCCTGTCACTGTCCGATAATAGGATAAATAATCTGTTCTCTTGGCAGTGATCAAAACATATGATGACCGAAATCTAACATGGCCGCCTCCCTGAGTTGTCGTTCACTCATTCATAGGAAGGAGAATATAAGCCAGAGTTAATTTATAATGGGTATATAAATGATTTCATAAATGTTCCCATACAGCTCTACGATGATCAGGTTAATTCACGTAGCCATAACCGCTGTAGGAAAGTCTGTCATCTTTGTCGATACAAAACACGACCCTAGCGATACGAAGCACAATGTTCCATCTAGGTCGAATCGACATGAGATCATCAAAATAGGGTCTGGCAATACATGGAGTCCGAATTATACATTGTACCGTACCTTAGGAGAGTCTCTAACATAAACTATCGTAGAGATACCATCTCCTTTAGAAGAAAACCACTTCATCAATTGTATTTCCTTAACAATCTACCAGCCCTTTGAAAAGTGCGTACACGCCATTATCACGGTACATCGGAACTCATCACGACTTGTCAAGACAACTCATACTTCCGCTAGACCGGAATAATAAGAATCTAGTCCCGCCTACCCATCCAAAATATACAATATAGGACTGATTCTACTTGTACTAATAATATGTAATACATATGAATTCAGGCCATAAACATAATAAGCAAATTAATATATTTTCTGGCCCTAAAAAATAAGTACAAACGTAAGAGCAATCCATGCGCCGGATCAATATCAAGAACGATTACTCCTATAATCAAAAGTGTGAATCAAACATGGATTCTCTCGCTTTCCCCATAGACAGCATTTTCATACACAAATGAATGAATGTCTATATTTTTCCCATATTAAATAGCCATATCGATTTTTTGTAATATGTGCGTCAAAATATGCACGCAACAGATTACCACACCCCTCGGGAAAAAAAAAATGGTACATTTTTTTTTTTTTTTGAAATACATCTAGGAGCAACATACAATAGGCTCACAACGCACCAATACAATGCGCAGATGATAAGCATAAGTTTTATGACCTTAGAGAAAGTACTTCTCTAAGTATAAATATTTCCAGAGAGGTGTCACCAACGCATACTACAATATTAGCAATGACACAATTTCCACATTAGTTTATACATAAATTTCATCTAAGATATCTTAACATCATGATCATCAAAGACGAAAAACATTGAAAGATCAGCGGTGAATAAATATCAATGAACCGCTAAGTAGTGTTACAATCAATATATGATATATTACATATGTGTACACATTTCAACATAGAAACAACTGTATCAAAGTTGTATAACAGTTATGAATCATGTGGGCATCTAGACAAAATATCTGCCATCACATTTTCTGACCCACGGATAGCTCGCACCGAAAAATGAAATGGCTGTAGAGCAATCGCGTATCGCGTTGATCTCGCGCTCTTCAGATTTTTACTCTGAATAGCCGTAAGAGCTTTCTGGTCAGTTTCCACAATGAAATGCGCGCCCAGAAGAAATCTTTGCAGTTTAAGGATTGACCAAACCATAGCCAATAATTCACGGTCTAGGACCGAGTAATTCTTCTCTGCGGCATTTAATTTCCGAGAAATATACATCACAGGATGCAGAGTTCCAGAGTACTCTTGCATTAGTGCAGCTCCAATCCCGGTGGATGAAGCGTCACTACGAAGAATAAATGTCTTATCCTTAGAAGGCAATACTAGGATAGGTGAAGTAGAAAACATAGTTTTAACCTTATCCAAAGAGGATTGACATTCTTGAGTCCAATGGACTACATTAGGAGACCCTTTCTTTAGCAAGGAAGAAAGAGGTGACATAATGGAGGACAGATTCGGGATGAATCGTCCATAAAATTGTATTAGACCTAAGAGACTTCGTACTTGCTTTTTAGTCTTAGGAATAGAAATGTTAAGTATCTTACTTGTATTATGGTCTTCTGTTTTTAGGAACCCATGACCAACACGGTGTCCTAAGAAAGATATTTCGCTAAAACCAATACATGCTTTCGATGGTTTCGCTGTCAGGTTATGCTCGCGTAAGATAGACAATAGTTCATTTATACCATTATAGTGATCGTTCCAAGTATCACTGAAAAGACAGATGTCATCAAGATACGCAATGACATCTGAGCGATGAGATAGGATTCGACGCATCATGCGTACAAATGTTGCAGGGGCGTTCATAAGACCGAAAGGCATGAAATTCCATTGGAATAGACCCCTAGGCGTCGAAAAAGCAGTAAACGGTTTGGCGTGTTCGGATAGTGGAACTTGCCAATATCCCTTAGACAAATCGAGTTTAGTAAAGAAGTGAGAATTCGATAGTCTCGTAAGTAGCTCTTCTAGTAAAGGCATAGGTTCAGCATCGAATTTAGTCACTTGATTCAATTTGCGATAATCCACGCAAAGACGTATGTTATTGTCTTTTTTCCGTACTATAACCATCGGCGAAGAATATGCTGATGTGGATGGTTCAATAATTTTTAACTCTATCATCTCATCTAACTCTTTCTCTACCTGTGCTTGAAAATGTATCGGGATAGGATACGGTCTGACTCTTATAGGACTATGGTCAGTAAGAATAATGTCATGTTGAATGACATCAGTTTGACCAGGAATGTCAGTAAGGACATCCTGAAATTGTTCTAACATAGTAGAAACTTGTTTCTGCTCTCCTGGAGATAATTCTGGAGAAATTGCAACATCTTTCCATGATTCATTAGAGTGAAGAGGAATCATTGGAAAAGGTAAATTTACATCCGAGAAACTCGTTTCCTCATCCTGTATTACTGACAGAGATGAGTACTGTCCATGTTGGACTGGAAAATCGTCCGTTGCCTGGAAAACAGGTTGTAAATAATCAGGACGTTCATGGAATTCCGTGAGCATGTTGATGTGGAAGGTTTTACGCTTCCCGTCAATATCGACGATATAGTCAACATCGGAAACTTTTGATATTATATCGTACGGACCTTTCCAAGAAATAAGAAGTCTATTTTCCCTACAAGGTAGCAAGACAAATGCTTTGTCACCTGGACAAAGTTGACGCAAACATCTCTTTTTATTGGCAAATTCCCTTGCCTTCTGTTTCGCAAATTCAGAAGAAGCAGTTGCCAATTTGCATGCTTCAATAATCTTGTGTCTAAGTGCGATGACATATTCATAAGAGGATTTTGTGTCATCGACAATATTATCAGCAGTTATAAGATCATGAAGTAAGGACATAGGACCTCGCGGTTTCGCGCCAAAGACAAGTTCAAAGGGAGAAAATCCTGTATGTTCGTTGGCGACCTCTCTATATGCAAAGAGAGCCGCGGGTAAAACCCTATCCCAATCCTGAGATGATCTTCTGTTATCTTACCTAGTAGGTTTTTCAGAGTTCTATTCAAACGTTCCACCATCCCATTGGACATAGGATGATAAATACTACTCAGCGATCTCTCTATCTTCAGAGTCGACATTACTTGAGACATGGTATCCGATATGAGTTGGGTACCATGGTCGGATAATATTTCTGCTGGAAACCCCAGACGAGAAAATATTAACCAAAGAGCATCTGCGACATCAGCAGTAGTTATGCTCTTTAGAGGAACAGCCTCCGGCCAACGTGTGCACATATCAACACACGTCAAAATAAATTGGTGTCCTCTAGCAGACTTTATCTTAAATGGACCAATGATGTCTATCGCCATTTTTTGAAATGGCCGAATGGGAATGTCTGCAGCCTGAATAGGTGCATCATGGCGTGGACCTCTGGATTTAATCTCTTGACATACTTTACAAGATCGACAATAGATTCGTATGTCCTTATTCACAGCAGGCCAAAAGAAAGATTGAAGAACTCTAGCTTTAGTACGGGAAAAACCCATATGTCCAGCACACTGCGAATCATGAGCGTGCTGTAAGATTTTAACTCTCATATTTTTAGGCACAAGGATTTGAGAATGAATGGACTTAGCGGAGTCTTGTACCATACGTACAAGTACGCCATTCTTCATCGTAATCCAAGATTTACGATTAGTATCCTTATTCGGATCACCTTTTGTTGCCAGAGTAAAGAATTTCTTTAGAGTAGGATCATCTTCCTGCTGTTTGATAAAGGAATCGTGGGAAATCTCCAAGGGATCATCTCGGATCTGCGCATCATTATCTTCAGAATGTGAAGATTGTGGCATATTAAGAGCTTGAGCCCTAGTGATTACTGCATTAGCAGATTGCATATTAACATTTTCCCAATTAGAAATTTGCTGTGGAGTGCATTCTTTCACTCCATGAATGCGACCGATGATAAGATCAGCGATCGGATTCGGCAAGAGACATGCTTGCACCTCTCCTGTAAAGAAAGGCGTAGCAATATTGATAATGGCAGTGGAGTACTTCTCCAATGTGCCACCAAATGTTACACATTTGACTATATTGCCTGTAGCTCGAGAAGGATTTACGAGTGATTGCCTCACTCCAATGGTAGTGCACCCCGATCGAAAAGAATTGATACCGGAGTACCATCTATTAGGCCCCTATTAAAGACAAGAGCACCCCTTCCATTATGCGCAATTGACGCATGGAGAGCGGGAAGCGGGTGACCGCAGCTTAAAGTAGACACTGTGGTTGGATCGAATAATGTTTTGCATTGCGAACACTCAGATGCTCTAGCAAAATCGAAAGCGGAATTTGCTACACTGTTGGAGTCTTTTTTATCATTATTCTGATTATCGGTGTCGTGGAACTCCTGTTGTGCAGAGTTAGCCTGGTAATAAGATTTACCATGTCTTTTGTGTTGTGATCTACCTCGGTTATAATTGTCTCTATAATTATTATTGCCTCTGTTATAACCCCTATTTGGGTTTGAATCATAATATTCATGATCATAATCATCACGCTCGTTATATTGAGTATCCCTGTAATATTGTTTCTGTTGTCTCCATGAAGCACTTGGGTAGTTCCTATAGCTACTCCCTTTTCGAGAATTTCTAACATTATGGGTACCTCTCGCGTGTCGAGGACTATCAGCCCGATTCCAGTTCTTCAAAGAAGAACTCTGATTTGAGCGGTTATCTTGGTTTTGATACTTATTCCAATTAACCTTTTTATCAAATTTATTTTTAGCTCCTTGGAATTTGTGTGAGTAATTCTGATTATATTCTGTTGCCGAAGCAACTGGCATACTCTCTTTAATGTTAGAGTTACTAAGAATCATGTCAGGGTGTGCCGTAGCATACTGGTCACAATATTCTTCCATTTGCTTTATTGTACCAGGTTTACGCTCATGTAAGAACTCTAGGAATGATTTATTTACAGAAGACATGACCTTGTCTCTTAGCAATAAATCCGTAAGACCATCAAATGTTTTCTATGTTTTGGATAATTCAATCCATCGTGAAAGTGTAATTCGTGCTTTTGAGATGAAATCTGAGAATTCTACACCTACCTCAGGTCTCATTGTTTTAAACAAAAGACGGTAACCTTCCTCAGACAGCTGATATCTCTTTATCAAAGCTGCCCTAACAGCATCATAATTATCTTTGTCGGCCTCTTCAACAAAATATAACTTACTTAGGGACTCCCCTTTTAGATTTTCAGACAACTGATTCACATACTGTGATTTGTCAACATTATGAGATCGACAAGCCCGTTCAAATCTAGAAAGCCAAAATGTTATGTCATCACTGGTAGGGTTAAACGCTGGTACCTTGACCTTGTACACAAAGGGTTTACCATTACCACCAGATGCCTGATTAACATTACTCATATATGTCAATTTTAATTTCTCTAATTCAAACTCATGTTCTCTTATTGCTTTTCTCTCTTCAGCTTCTCTATCTAATCTTCTCTGTTCTGCAGCAGCTTCTAATTTTTTCTGTTCTGCAGCAGCAGCAACTTCTAATTTTTTCTGTTCTGCAGCAGCTTCTAATTTTTTCTGTTCTGCAGCAGCAGCAACTTCTAATTTTTTCTGTTCTGCAGCAGCTTCCAATTTTTTCTGTTCTGCAGCAGCTTCTAATTTTTTCTGTTCTGCAGCAGCTTCCAATTTTTTCTGTTCTGCAGCAGCAGCAACTTCTAATTTTTTCTGTTCTGCATCAGCTTCTAATTTCTTCTGTTCTGCCTCAAATCTCCTTTCCTCCACTTGCATCTGCAATTTCTTAAGTTCAGCAGCAGTATCAGCTTCTTTTTCTAATCTTTTTTCTTCAGCTAGAGCTTTCCTTTCTTCTGCAGCAGCTTTTTTTTCTTCTATTTGAAGTTTTCTCTCCTCAGCCGCAGCTTTTTTTTCCTCAGCAGCAGCTTTTCTTTCTTCAACAGCAGCAGCAATTTTTTTCTCTTCTGCAGCTAATGCTTTGTCATATTGAGCAACAGCCCATTGTTCTAAGTCTTTTCCAGTCTTATCAAGAGATTTTCCTTGTGCAATAAAATAATCTAATGTAGACATATTGTCTTCTTAAATCAGAAACCTGAAAAAGTAAATAAATTACCCTATCTCACTTTAATGGGAGACAAGTCTATACCATAGACTTAGTCTTAGTCCAAACTTGTATGGTTTATAATAACCAATGATAACTTGAGTACCTGTGGACAACAATAATTGTATCTCAAATACTGTGGGGATAAGCCTTACAAAGGTCTTTTATACCTCAATGTAATCAAAGATCACTTGAGTACCTGTGGAAAAAAATATTTCCCTTTACCAATCACTTTGGGAGACAAGCCTTACAAAGGTCTTGTACATTTTGTTTTATAACAATAACAATCATAAAGTACTGATCTGTACTATACTATCAGTGTATACCACTATACGTCATATGTCAACTAAAGACATTACAAAGGACAAACAAGAAAAGACAATCTGAAAACATTTGCAGAGATCAAATTAAATTAAATAGGAGAAATGAAAAAAATGATCACAGAAACCGTGATGATAACTGCCATAATATAACAAGACAAATAACGCCACCGTGTATAAACATAAGGGTGTAAAAAACTGAAATGAAAGGAAAGATGAGACCTACAATTATACAAACAAATCAAACAAAACTAAGGAACACAAAATTATTAACAAAAACAACGAAGAAAAGAACACCTCATCACAACTAACAGAAATAGCAGCAAATTGTTGCTAACAAATTTCCAATTAAGAAAATGTGTACCTATAGAATACTAGTACCAGACCAATGTCACTCGGCATACCTTGTACTAGTCACACAGAACATAAACTAATTTAATACATAACAAATAACATGTAAGCATAAATAGCATATAGCATACAATATAATTTATGTCATGAATGGAATGTGTTGCAGGTATAGTGTTGTAAAGCAGGCACAGTTTATTTTAATACTAATAACTTGCCACTTTATTCAGTAATAGATTTAATTTTAAACTATTACACTGTCAATTTTTTTTTTTCGTTGAGCATATGAAGATCCAACGATGAAATATGCACTTTATGTTCACCAACACTGTGATTCTTCTGTACGTTGAGAAATGTCAACAATACTGCTCCAGATATTTTCTACACCTGATACCACTGTTCTGTGTAATACTGTCTGTACAGCGAAAAACTGTCAACAAGCGCTGACCTAGATACAGCATCCTATCGGTAATACAGGTCAAGCTGACATCGACTGTATAGCTGTCCTACTGGTGTTGATGTGTTCAAACAAATGTTCTTTCAGCTGTAAACTGTGATTCTCAACACAAAACTGCGTAAGCTGGACCCAGGAATCTGGCTCGCCACTGTAAAGTTTCTTTTCTTCTTTCCACTCTGTAAAGTGTCAGTCTGTATGCTCTGTAAGGAAGAGTGGTGTGTTGTTGAGATCAGGCATGCTCCAGTCTACCCAGCTGTAAATGGGTAACTCACCCTAGTCCTGAGTTAGGGAAGGCAAAGGCTCCAGGGGAAGCAGGCCCTAAACTTGGTCACTTCAACCGACGCAGGATGGTGTATGTATGAAGTAGAAGTGTAGAGTGTGATTGACGCGAATGGTGTACCGTTCGTGTGCTGACCAATATAACCCCTCATACACTTGTGTCTACAAGGCACCAATGCAGACTGCTGGAATCTTTGTTTACTCAATTTATTCAGACGTACACACTGGGACATACGAGTACATCATGGTATGTTGACATATCAATTTGTAGGTATACATAGCAGATCTGAAGTCATGACACATTCAGAAATAATGGGCAGTACATCAAAAGTTCAATGGCATGATACATTATGGCCGCATCCCCCTATCTGACTAAACGCGTCAGTGAAGGCAGATCGGTAAATAACTAAAGTTACTTGACGTCCATAGTTTGTAGCATATATTATGAAACCACGAAAGAGGGGGTTTCTAGCAAGATTGAGATCTCCCTGTCACTGTCCGATAATAGGATAAATAATCTGTTCTCTTGGCAGTGATCAAAACATATGATGACCGAAATCTAACATGGCCGCCTCCCTGAGTTGTCGTTCACTCATTCATAGGAAGGAGAATATAAGCCAGAGTTAATTTATAATGGGTATATAAATGATTTCATAAATGTTCCCATACAGCTCTACGGTGATCAGGTTAATTCACGTAGCCATAACCGCTGTAGGAAAGTCTGTCATCTTTGTCGATACAAAACACGACCCTAGCGATACGAAGCACAATGTTCCATCTAGGTCGAATCGACATGAGATCATCAAAATAGGGTCTGGCAATACATGGAGTCCGAATTATACATTGTACCGTACCTTAGGAGAGTCTCTAACATAAACTATAGTAGAGATACCATCTCCTTTAGAAGAAAACCACTTCATGAATTATATTTCCTTAAGAATCTACCAGCCCTTTGAAAAGTGCGTACACGCCATTATCACGGTACATCGGAACTCATCACGACTTGTCAAGACAACTCATACTTCCGCTAGACCGGAATAACAAGAATCTAGTCCCTCCTACCCATCCAAAATATACAATATAGGACTGATTCTACTTGTACTAATAATATGTAATACATATGAATTCAGGCCATAAACATAATAAGCAAATTAATATATTTTCTGGCCCTAAAAAATAAGTACAAACGTAAAGCAATCCATGCGCCGGATCAATATCAAGAACGATTACTCCTATAATCAAAAGTGTGAATCAAACATGGATTCTCTCGCTTTTACCATAGACAGCATTTTCATACACAAATGAATGAATGTCTATATTTTTCCCATATTAAATAGCCATATCGATTTTTGTAATATGTGCGTCAAAATATGCACGCAACAGATTACCACACCCCTCGGGAAAAAAAAAAATGGTACATTTTTTTTTTTGAAATACATCTAGGAGCAACATACAATAGGCTCACAACGCACCAATACAATGCGCAGATGATAAGCATAAGTTTTATGACCTTAGAGAAAGTACTTCTCTAAGTATAAATATTTCCAGAGAGGTGTCACCAACGCATACTACAATATTAGCAATGACACAATTTCCACATTAGTTTATACATAAATTTCATCTAAGATATCTTAACATCATGATCATCAAAGACGAAAAACATTGAAAGATCAGCGGTGAATAAATATCAATGAACCGCTAAGTAGTGTTACAATCAATATATGATATATTACATATGTGTACACATTTCAACATAGAAACAACTGTATCAAAGTTGTATAACAGTTATGAATCATGTGGGCATCTAGACAAAATATCTGCCATCACATTTTCTGACCCACGGATAGCTCGCACCGAAAAATGAAATGGCTGTAGAGCAATCGCGTATCGCGTTGATCTCGCGCTCTTCAGATTTTTACTCTGAATAGCCGTAAGAGCTTTCTGGTCAGTTTCCACAATGAAATGCGCGCCCAGAAGAAATCTTTGCAGTTTAAGGATTGACCAAACCATAGCCAATAATTCACGGTCTAGGACCGAGTAATTCTTCTCTGCGGCATTTAATTTCCGAGAAATATACATCACAGGATGCAGAGTTCCAGAGTACTCTTGCATTAGTGCCGCTCCAATCCCGGTGGATGAAGCGTCACTACGAAGAATAAATGTCTTATCCTTAGAAGGCAATACTAGGATAGGTGAAGTAGAAAACATAGTTTTAACCTTATCCAAAGAGGATTGACATTCTTGAGTCCAATGGACTACATTAGGAGACCCTTTCTTTAGCAAGGAAGAAAGAGGTGACATAATGGAGGACAGATTCGGAATGAATCGTCCATAAAATTGTATTAGACCTAAGAGACTTCGTACTTGCTTTTTAGTCTTAGGAATAGAAATGTTAAGTATCTTACTTGTATTATGGTCTTCTGTTTTTAGGAACCCATGACCAACACGGTGTCCTAAGAAAGATATTTCGCTAAAACCAATACATGCTTTCGATGGTTTCGCTGTCAGGTTATGCTCGCGTAAGATAGACAATAGTTCATTTATACCATTATAGTGATCGTTCCAAGTATCACTGAAAAGACATCTGAGCGATGAGATAGGATTCGACGCATCATGCGTACAAATGTTGCAGGGGCGTTCATAAGACCGAAAGGCATGAAATTCCATTGGAATAGACCCCTAGGCGTCGAAAAAGCAGTAAACGGTTTGGCGTGTTCGGATAGTGGAACTTGCCAATATCCCTTAGACAAATCGAGTTTAGTAAAGAAGTGAGAATTCGATAGTCTCGTAAGTAGCTCTTCTAGCAAAGGCATAGGTTCAGCATCGAATTTAGTCACTTGATTCAATTTGCGATAATCCACGCAAAGACGTATGTTATTGTCTTTTTTCCGTACTACAACCATCGGCGAAGAATATGCTGATGTGGATGGTTCAATAATTTTTAACTCTATCATCTCATCTAACTCTTTCTCTACCTGTGCTTGAAAATGTATCGGGATAGGATACGGTCTGACTCTTATAGGACTATGGTCAGTAAGAATAATGTCATGTTGAATGACATCAGTTTGACCAGGAATGTCAGTAAGGACATCCTGAAATTGTTCTAACATAGTAGAAACTTGTTTCTGCTCTCCTGGAGATAATTCTGGAGAAATTGCAACATCTTTCCATGATTCATTAGAGTGAAGAGGAATCATTGGAAAAGGTAAATTTACGTCCGAGAAACTCGTTTCCTCATCCTGTATTACTGACAGAGATGAGTACTGTCCATGTTGGACTGGAAAATCGTCCGTTGCCTGGAAAACAGGTTGTAAATAATCAGGACGTTCATGGAATTCCGTGAGCATGTTGATGTGGAAGGTTTTACGCTTCCCGTCAATATCGACGATATAGTCAACATCGGAAACTTTTGATATTATATCGTACGGACCTTTCCAAGAAATAAGAAGTCTATTTTCCCTACAAGGTAGCAAGACAAATGCTTTGTCACCTGGACAAAGTTGTCGCAAACATCTCTTTTTATTGGCAAATTCCCTTGCCTTCTGTTTCGCAAATTCAGAAGAAGCAGTTGCCAATTTGCATGCTTCAATAATCTTGTGTCTAAGTGCGATGACATATTCATAAGAGGATTTTGTGTCATCGACAATATTATCAGCAGTTATAAGATCATGAAGTAAGGACATAGGACCTCGCGGTTTCGCGCCAAAGACAAGTTCAAAGGGAGAAAATCCTGTATGTTCGTTGGCGACCTCTCTATATGCAAAGGGAGCCGCGGGTAAAACCCTATCCCAATCCTGAGGATGATCTTCTGTTATCTTACCTAGTAGGTTTTTCAGAGTTCTATTCAAACGTTCCACCATCCCATTGGACATAGGATGATAAATACTACTCAGCGATCTCTCTATCTTCAGAGTCGACATTACTTGAGACATGGTATCCGATATGAGTTGGGTACCATGGTCGGATAATATTTCTGCTGGAAACCCCAGACGAGAAAATATTAACCAAAGAGCATCTGCGACATCAGCAGTAGTTATGCTCTTTAGAGGAACAGCCTCCGGCCAACGTGTGCACATATCAACACACGTCAAAATAAATTGGTGTCCTCTAGCAGACTTTATCTTAAATGGACCAATGATGTCTATCGCCATTTTTTGAAATGGCCGAATGGGAATGTCTGCAGCCTGAATAGGTGCATCATGGCGTGGACCTCTGGATTTAATCTCTTGACATACTTTACAAGATCGACAATAGATTCGTATGTCCTTATTCACAGCAGGCCAAAAGAAAGATTGAAGAACTCTAGCTTTAGTACGGGAAAAACCCATATGTCCAGCACACTGCGAATCATGAGCGTGCTGTAAGATTTTAACTCTCATATTTTTAGGCACAAGGATTTGAGAATGAATGGACTTAGCGGAGTCTTGTACCATACGTACAAGTACGCCATTCTTCATCGTAATCCAAGATTTACGATTTGTATCCTTATTCGGATCACCTTTTGTTGCCAGAGTAAAGAATTTCTTTAGAGTAGGATCATCTTCCTGCTGTTTGATAAAGGAATCGTGGGAAATCTCCAAGGGATCATCTCGGATCTGCGCATCATTATCTTCAGAATGTGAAGATTGTGGCATATTAAGAGCTTGAGCCCTAGTGATTACTGCATTAGCAGATTGCATATTAACATTTTCCCAATTAGAAATTTGCTGTGGAGTGCATTCCTTCACTCCATGAATGCGACCGATGATAAGATCAGCGATCGGATTCGGCAAGAGACATGCTTGCACCTCTCCTGTAAAGAAAGGCGTAGCAATATTGATAATGGCAGTGGAGTACTTCTCCAATGTGCCACCAAATGTAACACATTTGACTATATTGCCTGTAGCTCGAGAAGGATTTACGAGTGATTGCCTCACTCCAATGGTAGTGCACCCCGAATCGAAAAGAATTGATACCGGAGTACCATCTATTAGGCCCCTATTAAAGACAAGAGCACCCCTTCCATTATGCGCAATTGACGCATGGAGAGCGGGAAGCGGGTGACCGCAGCTTAAAGTAGACACTGTGGTTGGATCGAATAATGTTTTGCATTGCGAACACTCAGATGCTCTAGCAAAATCGAAAGCGGAATTTGCTACACTGTTGGAGTCTTTTTTATCATTATTCTGATTATCGGTGTCGTGGAACTCCTGTTGTGCAGAGTTAGCCTGGTAATAAGATTTACCATGTCTTTTGTGTTGTGATCTACCTCGGTTATAATTGTCTCTATAATTATTATTGCCTCTGTTATAACCCCTATTTGGGTTTGAATCATAATATTCATGATCATAATCATCACGCTCGTTATATTGAGTATCCCTGTAATATTGTTTCTGTTGTCTCCATGAAGCACTTGGGTAGTTCCTATAGCTACTCCCTTTTCGAGAATTTCTAACATTATGGGTACCTCTCGCGTGTCGAGGACTATCAGCCCGATTCCAGTTCTTCAAAGAAGAACTCTGATTTGAGCGGTTATCTTGGTTTTGATATTTATTCCAATTAACCTTTTTATCAAATTTATTTTTAGCTCCTTGGAATTTGTGTGAGTAATTCTGATTATATTCTGTTGCCGAAGCAACTGGCATACTCTCTTTAATGTTAGAGTTACTAAGAATCATGTCAGGGTGTGCCGTAGCATACTGGTCACAATATTCTTCCATTTGCTTTATTGTACCAGGTTTACGCTCATGTAAGAACTCTAGGAATGATTTATTTACAGAAGACATGACCTTGTCTCTTAGCAATAAATCCGTAAGACCATCAAATGTTTTCTATGTTTTGGATAATTCAATCCATCGTGAAAGTGTAATTCGTGCTTTTGAGATGAAATCTGAGAATTCTACACCTACCTCAGGTCTCATTGTTTTAAACAAAAGACGGTAACCTTCCTCAGACAGCTGATATCTCTTTATCAAAGCTGCCCTAACAGCATCATAATTATCTTTGTCGGCCTCTTCAACAAAATATAACTTACTTAGGGACTCCCCTTTTAGATTTTCAGACAACTGATTCACATACTGTGATTTGTCAACATTATGAGATCGACAAGCCCGTTCAAATCTAGAAAGCCAAAATGTTATGTCATCACTGGTAGGGTTAAACGCTGGTACCTTGACCTTGTACACAAAGGGTTTACCATTACCACCAGATGCCTGATTAACATTACTCATATATGTCAATTTTAATTTCTCTAATTCAAACTCATGTTCTCTTATTGCTTTTCTCTCTTCAGCTTCTCTATCTAATCTTCTCTGTTCTGCAGCAGCTTCTAATTTTTTCTGTTCTGCAGCAGCAGCAACTTCTAATTTTTTCTGTTCTGCAGCAGCTTCTAATTTTTTCTGTTCTGCAGCAGCAGCAACTTCTAATTTTTTCTGTTCTGCAGCAGCTTCCAATTTTTTCTGTTCTGCAGCAGCTTCTAATTTTTTCTGTTCTGCAGCAGCTTCCAATTTTTTTCTGTTCTGCAGCAGCAGCAACTTCTAATTTTTTTCTGTTCTGCATCAGCTTCTAATTTCTTCTGTTCTGCCTCAAATCTCCTTTCCTCCACTTGCATCTGCAATTTCTTAAGTTCAGCAGCAGTATCAGCTTCTTTTTCTAATCTTTTTTCTTCAGCTAGAGCTTTCCTTTCTTCTGCAGCAGCTTTTTTTTTCTTCTATTTGAAGTTTTCTCTCCTCAGCCGCAGCTTTTTTTTTCCTCAGCAGCAGCTTTTCTTTCTTCAACAGCAGCAGCAATTTTTTTCTCTTCTGCAGCTAATGCTTTGTCATATTGAGCAACAGCCCATTGTTCTAAGTCTTTTCCAGTCTTATCAAGAGATTTTCCTTGTGCAATAAAATAATCTAATGTAGACATATTGTCTTCTTAAATCAGAAACCTGAAAAAGTAAATAAATTACCCTATCTCACTTTAATGGGAGACAAGTCTATACCATAGACTTAGTCTTAGTCCAAACTTGTATGGTTTATAATAACCAATGATAACTTGAGTACCTGTGGACAACAATAATTGTATCTCAAATACTGTGGGGATAAGCCTTACAAAGGTCTTTTATACCTCAATGTAATCAAAGATCACTTGAGTACCTGTGGAAAAAATATTTCCCTTTACCAATCACTTTGGGAGACAAGCCTTACAAAGGTCTTGTACATTTTGTTTTATAACAATAACAATCATAAAGTACTGATCTGTACTATACTATCAGTGTATACCACTATACGTCATATGTCAACTAAAGACATTACAAAGGACAAACAAGAAAAGACAATCTGAAAACATTTGCAGAGATCAAATTAAATTAAATAGGAGAAATGAAAAAAATGATCACAGAAACCGTGATGATAACTGCCATAATATAACAAGACAAATAACGCCACCGTGTATAAACATAAGGGTGTAAAAAACTGAAATGAAAGGAAAGATGAGACCTACAATTATACAAACAAATCAAAAAAAAACTAAGGAACACAAAATTATTAACAAAAACAACGAAGAAAAGAACACCTCATCACAACTAACAGAAATAGCAGCAAATTGTTGCTAACAAATTTCCAATTAAGAAAATGTGTACCTATAGAATACTAGTACCAGACCAATGTCACTCGGCATACCTTGTACTAGTCACACAGAACATAAACTAATTTAATACATAACAAATAACATGTAAGCATAAATAGCATATAGCATACAATATAATTTATGTCATGAATGGAATGTGTTGCAGGTATAGTGTTGTAAAGCAGGCACAGTTTATTTTAATACTAATAACTTGCCACTTTATTCAGTAATAGATTTAATTTTAAACTATTACACTGTCAATTTTTTTTTTCGTTGAGCATATGAAGATCCAACGATGAAATATGCACTTTATGTTCACCAACACTGTGATTCTTCTGTACGTTGAGAAATGTCAACAATACTGCTCCAGATATTTTCTACACCTGATACCACTGTTCTGTGTAATACTGTCTGTACAGCGAAAAACTGTCAACAAGCGCTGACCTAGATACAGCATCCTATCGGTAATACAGGTCAAGCTGACATCGACTGTATAGCTGTCCTACTGGTGTTGATGTGTTCAAACAAATGTTCTTTCAGCTGTAAACTGTGATTCTCAACACAAAACTGCGTAAGCTGGACCCAGGAATCTGGCTCGCCACTGTAAAGTTTCTTTTCTTCTTTCCACTCTGTAAAGTGTCAGTCTGTATGCTCTGTAAGGAAGAGTGGTGTGTTGTTGAGATCAGGCATGCTCCAGTCTACCCAGCTGTAAATGGGTAACTCACCCTAGTCCTGAGTTAGGGAAGGCAAAGGCTCCAGGGGAAGCAGGCCCTAAACTTGGTCACTTCAACCGACGCAGGATGGTGTATGTATGGAGTAGAAATGTAGAGTGTGATTGACGCGAATGGTGTACCGTTCGTGTGCTGACCAATATAACCCCTCATACACTTGTGTCTACAAGGCACCAATGCAGACTGCTGGAATCTTTGTTTACTCAATTTATTCAGACGTACACACTGGGACATACGAGTACATCATGGTATGTTGACATATCAATTTGTAGGTATACATAGCAGATCTGAAGTCATGACACATTCAGAAATAATGGGCAGTACATCAAAAGTTCAATGGCATGATACATTATGGCCGCATCCCCCTATCTGACTAAACGCGTCAGTGAAGGCAGATCGGTAAATAACTAAAGTTACTTGACGTCCATAGTTTGTAGCATATATTATGAAACCACGAAAGAGGGGGTTTCTAGCAAGATTGAGATCTCCCTGTCACTGTCCGATAATAGGATAAATAATCTGTTCTCTTGGCAGTGATCAAAACATATGATGACCGAAATCTAACATGGCCGCCTCCCTGAGTTGTCGTTCACTCATTCATAGGAAGGAGAATATAAGCCAGAGTTAATTTATAATGGGTATATAAATGATTTCATAAATGTTCCCATACAGCTCTACGGTGATCAGGTTAATTCACGTAGCCATAACCGCTGTAGGAAAGTCTGTCATCTTTGTCGATACAAAACACGACCCTAGCGATACGAAGCACAATGTTCCATCTAGGTCGAATCGACATGAGATCATCAAAATAGGGTCTGGCAATACATGGAGTCCGAATTATACATTGTACCGTACCTTAGGAGAGTCTCTAACATAAACTATAGTAGAGATACCATCTCCTTTAGAAGAAAACCACTTCATGAATTATATTTCCTTAAGAATCTACCAGCCCTTTGAAAAGTGCGTACACGCCATTATCACGGTACATCGGAACTCATCACGACTTGTCAAGACAACTCATACTTCCGCTAGACCGGAATAACAAGAATCTAGTCCCTCCTACCCATCCAAAATATACAATATAGGACTGATTCTACTTGTACTAATAATATGTAATACATATGAATTCAGGCCATAAACATAATAAGCAAATTAATATATTTTCTGGCCCTAAAAAATAAGTACAAACGTAAGAGCAATCCATGCGCCGGATCAATATCAAGAACGATTACTCCTATAATCAAAAGTGTGAATCAAACATGGATTCTCTCGCTTTTACCATAGACAGCATTTTCATACACAAATGAATGAATGTCTATATTTTTCCCATATTAAATAGCCATATCGATTTTTGTAATATGTGCGTCAAAATATGCACGCAACAGATTACCACACCCCTCGGGAAAAAAAAAAAAATGGTACATTTTTTTTTTTTGAAATACATCTAGGAGCAACATACAATAGGCTCACAACGCACCAATACAATGCGCAGATGATAAGCATAAGTTTTATGACCTTAGAGAAAGTACTTCTCTAAGTATAAATATTTCCAGAGAGGTGTCACCAACGCATACTACAATATTAGCAATGACACAATTTCCACATTAGTTTATACATAAATTTCATCTAAGATATCTTAACATCATGATCATCAAAGACGAAAAACATTGAAAGATCAGCGGTGAATAAATATCAATGAACCGCTAAGTAGTGTTACAATCAATATATATGATATATTACATATGTGTACACATTTCAACATAGAAACAACTGTATCAAAGTTGTATAACAGTTATGAATCATGTGGGCATCTAGACAAAATATCTGCCATCACATTTTCTGACCCACGGATAGCTCGCACCGAAAAATGAAATGGCTGTAGAGCAATCGCGTATCGCGTTGATCTCGCGCTCTTCAGATTTTTACTCTGAATAGCCGTAAGAGCTTTCTGGTCAGTTTCCACAATGAAATGCGCGCCCAGAAGAAATCTTTGCAGTTTAAGGATTGACCAAACCATAGCCAATAATTCACGGTCTAGGACCGAGTAATTCTTCTCTGCGGCATTTAATTTCCGAGAAATATACATCACAGGATGCAGAGTTCCAGAGTACTCTTGCATTAGTGCAGCTCCAATCCCGGTGGATGAAGCGTCACTACGAAGAATAAATGTCTTATCCTTAGAAGGCAATACTAGGATAGGTGAAGTAGAAAACATAGTTTTAACCTTATCCAAAGAGGATTGACATTCTTGAGTCCAATGGACTACATTAGGAGACCCTTTCTTTAGCAAGGAAGAAAGAGGTGACATAATGGAGGACAGATTCGGGATGAATCGTCCATAAAATTGTATTAGACCTAAGAGACTTCGTACTTGCTTTTTAGTCTTAGGAATAGAAATGTTAAGTATCTTACTTGTATTATGGTCTTCTGTTTTTAGGAACCCATGACCAACACGGTGTCCTAAGAAAGATATTTCGCTAAAACCAATACATGCTTTCGATGGTTTCGCTGTCAGGTTATGCTCGCGTAAGATAGACAATAGTTCATTTATACCATTATAGTGATCGTTCCAAGTATCACTGAAAAGACATCTGAGCGATGAGATAGGATTCGACGCATCATGCGTACAAATGTTGCAGGGGCGTTCATAAGACCGAAAGGCATGAAATTCCATTGGAATAGACCCCTAGGCGTCGAAAAAGCAGTAAACGGTTTGGCGTGTTCGGATAGTGGAACTTGCCAATATCCCTTAGACAAATCGAGTTTAGTAAAGAAGTGAGAATTCGATAGTCTCGTAAGTAGCTCTTCTAGCAAAGGCATAGGTTCAGCATCGAATTTAGTCACTTGATTCAATTTGCGATAATCCACGCAAAGACGTATGTTATTGTCTTTTTTCCGTACTATAACCATCGGCGAAGAATATGCTGATGTGGATGGTTCAATAATTTTTAACTCTATCATCTCATCTAACTCTTTCTCTACCTGTGCTTGAAAATGTATCGGGATAGGATACGGTCTGACTCTTATAGGACTATGGTCAGTAAGAATAATGTCATGTTGAATGACATCAGTTTGACCAGGAATGTCAGTAAGGACATCCTGAAATTGTTCTAACATAGTAGAAACTTGTTTCTGCTCTCCTGGAGATAATTCTGGAGAAATTGCAACATCTTTCCATGATTCATTAGAGTGAAGAGGAATCATTGGAAAAGGTAAATTTACGTCCGAGAAACTCGTTTCCTCATCCTGTATTACTGACAGAGATGAGTACTGTCCATGTTGGACTGGAAAATCGTCCGTTGCCTGGAAAACAGGTTGTAAATAATCAGGACGTTCATGGAATTCCGTGAGCATGTTGATGTGGAAGGTTTTACGCTTCCCGTCAATATCGACGATATAGTCAACATCGGAAACTTTTGATATTATATCGTACGGACCTTTCCAAGAAATGAGAAGTCTATTTTCCCTACAAGGTAGCAAGACAAATGCTTTGTCACCTGGACAAAGTTGTCGCAAACATCTCTTTTTATTGGCAAATTCCCTTGCCTTCTGTTTCGCAAATTCAGAAGAAGCAGTTGCCAATTTGCATGCTTCAATAATCTTGTGTCTAAGTGCGATGACATATTCATAAGAGGATTTTGTGTCATCGACAATATTATCAGCAGTTATAAGATCATGAAGTAAGGACATAGGACCTCGCGGTTTCGCGCCAAAGACAAGTTCAAAGGGAGAAAATCCTGTATGTTCGTTGGCGACCTCTCTATATGCAAAGAGAGCCGCGGGTAAAACCCTATCCCAATCCTGAGGATGATCTTCTGTTATCTTACCTAGTAGGTTTTTCAGAGTTCTATTCAAACGTTCCACCATCCCATTGGACATAGGATGATAAATACTACTCAGCGATCTCTCTATCTTCAGAGTCGACATTACTTGAGACATGGTATCCGATATGAGTTGGGTACCATGGTCGGATAATATTTCTGCTGGAAACCCCAGACGAGAAAATATTAACCAAAGAGCATCTGCGACATCAGCAGTAGTTATGCTCTTTAGAGGAACAGCCTCCGGCCAACGTGTGCACATATCAACACACGTCAAAATAAATTGGTGTCCTCTAGCAGACTTTATCTTAAATGGACCAATGATGTCTATCGCCATTTTTTGAAATGGCCGAATGGGAATGTCTGCAGCCTGAATAGGTGCATCATGGCGTGGACCTCTGGATTTAATCTCTTGACATACTTTACAAGATCGACAATAGATTCGTATGTCCTTATTCACAGCAGGCCAAAAGAAAGATTGAAGAACTCTAGCTTTAGTACGGGAAAAACCCATATGTCCAGCACACTGCGAATCATGAGCGTGCTGTAAGATTTTAACTCTCATATTTTTAGGCACAAGGATTTGAGAATGAATGGACTTAGCGGAGTCTTGTACCATACGTACAAGTACGCCATTCTTCATCGTAATCCAAGATTTACGATTTGTATCCTTATTCGGATCACCTTTTGTTGCCAGAGTAAAGAATTTCTTTAGAGTAGGATCATCTTCCTGCTGTTTGATAAAGGAATCGTGGGAAATCTCCAAGGGATCATCTCGGATCTGCGCATCATTATCTTCAGAATGTGAAGATTGTGGCATATTAAGAGCTTGAGCCCTAGTGATTACTGCATTAGCAGATTGCATATTAACATTTTCCCAATTAGAAATTTGCTGTGGAGTGCATTCTTTCACTCCATGAATGCGACCGATGATAAGATCAGCGATCGGATTCGGCAAGAGACATGCTTGCACCTCTCCTGTAAAGAAAGGCGTAGCAATATTGATAATGGCAGTGGAGTACTTCTCCAATGTGCCACCAAATGTTACACATTTGACTATATTGCCTGTAGCTCGAGAAGGATTTACGAGTGATTGCCTCACTCCAATGGTAGTGCACCCCGAATCGAAAAGAATTGATACCGGAGTACCATCTATTAGGCCCCTATTAAAGACAAGAGCACCCCTTCCATTATGCGCAATTGACGCATGGAGAGCGGGAAGCGGGTGACCGCAGCTTAAAGTAGACACTGTGGTTGGATCGAATAATGTTTTGCATTGCGAACACTCAGATGCTCTAGCAAAATCGAAAGCGGAATTTGCTACACTGTTGGAGTCTTTTTTATCATTATTCTGATTATCGGTGTCGTGGAACTCCTGTTGTGCAGAGTTAGCCTGGTAATAAGATTTACCATGTCTTTTGTGTTGTGATCTACCTCGGTTATAATTGTCTCTATAATTATTATTGCCTCTGTTATAACCCCTATTTGGGTTTGAATCATAATATTCATGATCATAATCATCACGCTCGTTATATTGAGTATCCCTGTAATATTGTTTCTGTTGTCTCCATGAAGCACTTGGGTAGTTCCTATAGCTACTCCCTTTTCGAGAATTTCTAACATTATGGGTACCCCTCGCGTGTCGAGGACTATCAGCCCGATTCCAGTTCTTCAAAGAAGAACCCTGATTTGAGCGGTTATCTTGGTTTTGATACTTATTCCAATTAACCTTTTTATCAAATTTATTTTTAGCTCCTTGGAATTTGTGTGAGTAATTCTGATTATATTCTGTTGCCGAAGCAACTGGCATACTCTCTTTAATGTTAGAGTTACTAAGAATCATGTCAGGGTGTGCCGTGGCATACTGGTCACAATATTCTTCCATTTGCTTTATTGTACCAGGTTTACGCTCATGTAAGAACTCTAGGAATGATTTATTTACAGAAGACATGACCTTGTCTCTTAGCAATAAATCCGTAAGACCATCAAATGTTTTCTCTGTTTTGGATAATTCAATCCATCGTGAAAGTGTAATTCGTGCTTTTGAGATGAAATCTGAGAATTCTACACCTACCTCAGGTCTCATTGTTTTAAACAAAAGACGGTAACCTTCCTCAGACAGCTGATATCTCTTTATCAAAGCTGCCCTAACAGCATCATAATTATCTTTGTCGGCCTCTTCAACAAAATATAACTTACTTAGGGACTCCCCTTTTAGATTTTCAGACAACTGATTCACATACTGTGATTTGTCAACATTATGAGATCGACAAGCCCGTTCAAATCTAGAAAGCCAAAATGTTATGTCATCACTGGTAGGGTTAAACGCTGGTACCTTGACCTTGTACACAAAGGGTTTACCATTACCACCAGATGCCTGATTAACATTACTCATATATGTCAATTTTAATTTCTCTAATTCAAACTCATGTTCTCTTATTGCTTTTCTCTCTTCAGCTTCTCTATCTAATCTTCTCTGTTCTGCAGCAGCTTCTAATTTTTTCTGTTCTGCAGCAGCAGCAACTTCTAATTTTTTCTGTTCTGCAGCAGCAGCAACTTCTAATTTTTTCTGTTCTGCAGCAGCTTCCAATTTTTTCTGTTCTGCAGCAGCTTCTAATTTTTTCTGTTCTGCAGCAGCTTCCAATTTTTTCTGTTCTGCAGCAGCAGCAACTTCTAATTTTTTCTGTTCTGCATCAGCTTCTAATTTCTTCTGTTCTGCCTCAAATCTCCTTTCCTCCACTTGCATCTGCAATTTCTTAAGTTCAGCAGCAGTATCAGCTTCTTTTTCTAATCTTTTTTCTTCAGCTAGAGCTTTCCTTTCTTCTGCAGCAGCTTTTTTTTCTTCTATTTGAAGTTTTCTCTCCTCAGCCGCAGCTTTTTTTTTCCTCAGCAGCAGCTTTTCTTTCTTCAACAGCAGCAGCAATTTTTTTCTCTTCTGCAGCTAATGCTTTGTCATATTGAGCAACAGCCCATTGTTCTAAGTCTTTTCCAGTCTTATCAAGAGATTTTCCTTGTGCAATAAAATAATCTAATGTAGACATATTGTCTTCTTAAATCAGAAACCTGAAAAAGTAAATAAATTACCCTATTCACTTTAATGGGAGACAAGTCTATACCATAGACTTAGTCTTAGTCCAAACTTGTATGGTTTATAATAACCAATGATAACTTGAGTACCTGTGGACAACAATAACTGTATCTCAAATACTGTGGGGACAAGCCTTACAAAGGTCTTGTATACCTCAATGTAATCAAAGATCACTTGAGTACCTGTGGAAAAAAATATTTCCCTTTACCAATCACTTTGGGAGACAAGCCTTACAAAGGTCTTGTACATTTTGTTTTATAACAATAACAATCATAAAGTACTGATCTGTACTATACTATCAGTGTATACCACTATACGTCATATGTCAACTAAAGACATTACAAAGGACAAACAAGAAAAGACAATATGAAAACATTTGCAGAGATCAAATTAAATTAAATAGGAGAAATGAAAAAAAATGATCACAGAAACCGTGATGATAACTGCCATAATATAACAAGACAAATAACGCCACAGTGTATAAACATAAGGGTGTAAAAAACTGAAATGAAAGGAAAGATGAGACCTACAATTATACAAACAAATCAAACAAAACTAAGGAACACAAAATTATTAACAAAAACAACGAAGAAAAGAACACCTCATCACAACTAACAGAAATAGCAGCAAATTGTTGCTAACAAATTTCCAATTAAGAAAATGTGTACCTATAGAATACTAGTACCAGACCAATGTCACTCGGCATACCTTGTACTAGTCACACAGAACATAAACTAATTTAATACATAACAAATAACATGTAAGCATAAATAGCATATAGCATACAATATAATTTATGTCATGAATGGAATGTGTTGCAGGTATAGTGTTGTAAAGCAGGCACAGTTTATTTTAATACTAATAACTTGCCACTTTATTCAGTAATAGATTTAATTTTAAACTATTACACTGTCAATTTTTTTTTCGTTGAGCATATGAAGATCCAACGATGAACTATGCACTTTATGTTCAACAACACTGTGATTCTTCTGTACGTTGAGAAATGTCAACAATACTGCTCCAGATATTTTCTACACTTGATACCACTGTCCTGTGTAATACTGTCTGTACAGCGAAAAAAAACTGTCAACAAGCGCTGACCTAGATACAGCATCCTATCGGTAATACAGGTCAAGCTGACATCGACTGTATAGCTGTCCTACTGGTGTTGATGTGTTCAAACAAATGTTCTTTCAGCTGTAAACTGTGATTCTCAACACAAAACTGCGTAAGCTGGACCCAGGAATCTGGCTCGCCACTGTAAAGTTTCTTTTCTTCTTTCCACTCTGTAAAGTGTCAGTCTGTATGCTCTGTAAGGAAGAGTGGTGTGTTGTTGAGATCAGGCATGCTCCAGTCTACCCAGCTGTAAATGGGTAACTCACCCTAGTCCTGAGTTAGGGAAGGCAAAGGCTCCAGGGGAAGCAGGCCCTAAACTTGGTCACTTCAACCGACGCAGGATGGTGTATGTATGAAGTAGAAGTGTAGAGTGTGATTACCGCGAATGGTGTACTGTTCGTGTGCTGACCAATATAACCACTCATACACTTGTGTCTACAAGGCACCAATGCAGACTGCTGGAATCTTTGTTTACTCAATTTATTCAGACGTACACACTGGGACATACGAGTACATCATGGTATGTTGACATATCAATTTGTAGGTATACATAGCAGATCTGAAGTCATGACACATTCAGAAATAATGGGCAGTACATCAAAAGTTCAATGTCATGATACATTATGGCCGCATCCCCCTATCTGACTAAACGCGTCAGTGAAGGCAGATCGGTAAATAACTAAAGTTACTTGACGTCCATAGTTTGTAGCATATATTATGAAACCACGAAAGAGGGGGTTTCTAGCAAGATTGAGATCTCCCTGTCACTGTCCGATAATAGGATAAATAATCTGTTCTCTTGGCAGTGATCAAAACATATGATGACCGAAATCTAACATGGCCGCCTCCCTGAGTTGTCGTTCACTCATTCATAGGAAGGAGAATATAAGCCAGAGTTAATTTATAATGGGTATATAAATGATTTCATAAATGTTCCCATACAGCTCTACGGTGATCAGGTTAATTCACGTAGCCATAACCGCTGTAGGAAAGTCTGTCATCTTTGTCGATACAAAACACGACCCTAGCGATACGAAGCACAATGTTCCATCTAGGTCGAATCGACATGAGATCATCAAAATAGGGTCTGGCAATACATGGAGTCCGAATTATACATTGTACCGTACCTTAGGAGAGTCTCTAACATAAACTATAGTAGAGATACCATCTCCTTTAGAAGAAAACCACTTCATGAATTATATTTCCTTAACAATCTACCAGCCCTTTGAAAAGTGCGTACACGCCATTATCACGGTACATCGGAACTCATCACGACTTGTCAAGACAACTCATACTTCCGCTAGACCGGAATAATAAGAATCTAGTCCCGCCTACCCATCCAAAATATACAATATAGGACTGATTCTACTTGTACTAATAATATGTAATACATATGAATTCAGGCCATAAACATAATAAGCAAATTAATATATTTTCTGGCCCTAAAAAATAAGTACAAACGTAAGAGCAATCCATGCGCCGGATCAATATCAACAAAATATGCACGCAACACCAGACAAGTGCCAGTGGAACAAGAGATGAGAAGAACACGCTGGTGATGGATAGGACACACACTGAGGAAACCTGCTGATAGCTTTACAAGGCAGTCCTTGTTCTGGAATCCCCAGGGAAAGAGAGGCAGAGGTAGACCAAAAAACAATATCTCAGACTCATTCAGCATAGTTCTTGGTTTCGGAAAATCATGTGAAGACTCCCTAGAATTAAAGCATCATTCTTTAACTCACATCTCTGCCAAGAGTAATCTTGAGCAAAAGGTAGATACATTTGTAGACTTTCAGAATATACTGTGAATTGTGGCCATTATTGGACAATCACTGCTGTGCTGGAAATCCCATGACAGAAAGTTTTTCAGATCGTTTAATCCCCTGAGCATGGTAGCCCTTCAGAGCTCTTATTACTGAGAAATCATGTGTATAGATTACTGTTTGTTTCTTCAATAAGAGTTTCCGCTGCCTGTTTCAGGGTTTCTGCTTCAGCATTGAAGTTATTGAAGTATTTGACAGTGGCAATTGCTATAGAGTGAATTCTATTTTTTAAGTTAATGAGGATGCTAGCTTCCTTATACCTGAAGATGTTGTGGTCCCCACAACTTACTCTGCGCCATTGTCCATGCACCTGATCCTTTCTGAGCGACAAGGCTTGGGGCTCAGTTTCTGGAGGAAAATATGTGACTGGGCCATAATAAATCCCAAAAGTATTTGTGTTTAATATTTGTGTTTTCGCTTCTTAAAAGCAACTATTGCGTGTGTTACTTTTGTGACTCAATTACTATGCACACGCACGATGCCATGAGTAATTTGGTCAAGCCGCCTATATAAAGAGCACAGGCCAGCGAAAGATACCTTTAAATTGTAAATAAATCTCAGAACTAGGGGTCTTTTATATTTGGACTTGCGACCTAATATAACCGACTAGGTTAAACAGTACGTACCTCGCCAAAACGAGGCAAAACTTCATTAAAAAGAAAAAAATAGATACTTTTTTTTTGCAAGAGAAAACAAGCGACGAAATACACGCGGCCGGTAGAAGACTGGTTGACAAAGAAACCAGAACATGTTTGCAATTTAGCACTGGCTGGGTGTTTGTTTGGTGTTTGTTTAGCATTCGTTTATTTGCTTTTTTGTCACTGAGAGGGTTTATAAATAAATACAGCCATTGCCTTAGAATCAGAGTTTTATTGTTGTATGTTTCTGGATTGTTATATGGATGCGAGTCGTGGGCAATGACTACAACCCACAAAAGCCAGATCCAAACCTCAGAAATGAGGTATCTGAGGAAAGTGGTTGAAGTAACAAGAAGAGACATGGTCCGCAACCAGACGATCCGTCAAGGCCTAAAATCCCATCCGCTGCAGACCCAAATAGAACAGTCCCAACTAAGATGGTTTGGCCATGTCTGCAGAATGGGAGAAGATCGGCTACCACGACAAGCATGGGAAACAAAGAGCCAGGGATCCCGACCTCCAGGACGACCCAGAGTCCGCTGGGAGGACAACATTAGACAATCTTTGAAGGACCGAGGACTAGAATGGAACCAGGCCAGGAAGAAGACAGCTGATAGAATGGTCTGGCGCTCTCTCTTCCAAACCTCTACACCTGACGGTAGAAGGGGAACGACTAAGTAAGTAAGTATGTTTCTGTTGCGAGTGTGCAAGAAAGTGATCACATATCACAACATCATCATTCCCCACTCACCCTGTCACAGTTGGGGTCGTCGGCAGGATAGGCAGACAGTGACACTGAGCCAACAGCAAACGAGCAAATATTGTAAACACCCAGCAGTGCAGTCTTGCAGCAAGATGACCTCAAAGACCACACGTGCTACGAGAAGAGGCGAGCATGAGAATGCTGATCCAACACTAGTTATGGGTGCATCAGTGGTGCAAAGTAAGAGCCAGAGCAATGGACCCGTGAAGGTGATATACGTGACGGTAACAAAGGAAAGGCGATTTGGGGAAAAGGCATGCTCTACTTGGCAAGAGTTCGTGAAAGACGTAAAGGCTGCGTGAAAGGTAGGGCCCTTAACTGTAAAAGATACGTTGGACATTGTCTGCAATAATGTTACACCAGGGGTCTCTAGGGAATTACAGATACGTGGCAGAGCCAAGGCCAACTGTGAAATTGCTCGAAATAATTGAAGAAGCCTACAGTGATCGAGAAGAGACCCCGATGCCATCACAAAAACAGCTATGCTATGGACCCCTAAAGGAAAACGAAAGAGAGGCCGACCAAAAACAACTTGGCGGAGGACTGTAAAGGCTGAGATGCAAAGAATGAACCAGAGTTGGGGCACTGTACGAAGGATGGCCGCCGACCGAGCAAAGTGGCATTAATTTGTTGTTGCCCTACAAGACGCCACCAGGCGTAATGGCCACTGACTGCTTTGACGGTCGGCGGCTAAGGATCAAAGAAGAAGAAGAAGACAGTGAGCGACAACTAGTCAATGAGACGACTAGGGATTTCTATGCCATGAGTCAGGGGCCTAGCTTATCTGTAACGGAATCATCTCACCTGTTGCATGAATTAATTATGAGATTGAATGCAACGCTGGCGAAGAAAGGCTTGGCTCCTGCAGACTTGCTCAGGGGTCATTTTGTGGCCAAGCTTAGAGATGATCTGAGCAGGACATTTTTGAAGGAACATGTGCAAAAGAATCCTGTTGTCTCATTTTGGGAAGTTAGGGACTATGCTCTTTTCTGGGAAGACAAAGATTCTGAGACACAAGTGCAGGTAGCCAGTGTAGAAGCCCGCACTGAAAAGGACGAACTCGAAGCAGAAGAGCTCGACTAACATCACAGCTATCGCAGAGTAGTTCGCTAACACAAAAGGAGGTGTGAAGATAGAAAATACTATACCAACCGCGGAAACAGCCTAAGCACGACAAGGGAATGGGTGAGCAGGAACCACAACTAGACCTTTCTGTAGGCGAGGGTCATCTGTTGACAGTGAATGCTGTGATACAGAAGTAACTAAAAACACAGAGGCGACACGGCTTTTGCAAGTGGTATAGTGTCGACAGAGGATGGGGATTTATTACACCAGATGATGGAGGTGTTGATGTATTTGTATATCAAACTAAGATTTTCAGGAAAGGATTCCATAGTCTGGCAAGAAATGAGCGACTAAAGTTCGATAGCAAACCATCTGTTCAGGTCATTAAAGCAGTCTTTGTATGCGGCATAGGTGGCCAGGAATGTAAAGGTAGCAGGAGGCGACCCATGGCACAGAGGAAGCCTAAAAAAAATAAATGATGCTTTCAGTGCAAGTCCCCAGAGCATTTGATATCGGCCTGTCTTTCAAGAAGCTTCCTCCCCAAACGTACTGCCACAACTAGATTGCCTATAGGGTGCAAGCCAAGAGACGCTCGTGACATTTGCTACCCTCATGGCGCCAAGAAAAGTGGTCGACGTTTAGAGGAGGAAACTGATTCTAAGCAGATAAGAGGGAATGCACACCGATGAACAGAAAAGGAGTCCAATCTGGGGAAGACTGGATGGAGTGTGCGCCAACGTCCACGGAGGGCAGTTGTGGAACACGTTGGAGGAAGGGCCCAGCTGGGGCCGGCAGCTGCATGTCTTGACCAGCAAAACTCACAAGCAAGCAGCGACACTGCACGAGTGGACGAATCTTCCAAACCACAACGTGTGACGAGGAACATGGCGACCAAGATGGTCCCAAGCCAGGCTGGTACTTCTTCCAGAATCTGAGCCCCAAGCCTCGCCGCTCAGAAAGAATCAAGCGCAGGGCTAACGGTGGAGAGTAAGTTGTTGAGACCACAACATCTTCAGGAGGCAGATATGTAATTAGGCCGTAATAACGCCCCAAAGTCTCCTTGAAGTTCATATTTGTATGTTTAGAAACTGAAGTTAATAGTGCAACATGAGCCTGCCGCTTTGCGAGTGCACGAGCGTAAATCACTACACCAGCACGCCATCCCTGCGTGATGCAGTTATTTGGAGTATAATATACAGGCGTGCCACAGGCCAAAGGCAGTTTGGTGAGATTCGCAGTAGAGGCCAGATGTAAGAAGAAGCCACCCAGATCAGAAGAAGTTTGAACAAAGACATGATGTTACTGGATGCGTTTTTGTCATTGGTAACTTGTGGAGCAAATGTCGTGGATTCTTTATGTATGATGAGAACAATTTCAAAGCAACAGTGACGACTGGGTCATAAAGCTGACCAACTGGCAAGTCAAGCAGGCTGGACCCATAGTTTTACGATAATTATATTGTAGACATCATAGGCAAATAGTGGCAATGCATCAAAATACGTTTCATGGAAGTAAATACATCATCATCACATAAGCATTCATATGGCCGTTGATTGACTGCACTGGCCGTTATAGCGTCAAGATCGACGTCTTGATGGAATACATGGTTCTGACAAATGGACCATGTTCATCTTTATGTATACATCATAGTTTCAGTAATAATTTGCTCCTGGCATCAGAGGGACACACTAACGGAAGGACATATCTAGTCCAGCCGAAGCTCTGCCATGATGCCGTAGGAGTATCTGAGGCAGGATACCTGAAGGTTTCTTGGCAATTTATAATTACTATGTGGCCGCATGCAGGATATTTCTACAATGGAGAGATGGCGGTTGGTGGGTATCTGGAAGTGGCTCTGTGCAGGACGTGAGGATTCCTTGGGAAAGTCTAGAACCAGAGCACAGCATTGTACAAGCTCTGCATAGTTGGAGGAATCTTGTGTAAGGCTATGTTGCGGACAGTTTCGCTGAGTTTATAGTTTGTTAAATGTAACTGTTTATGTTTGGAGACATGTGTTAGATTCTTGATCTAAGGGGAGTTACTCATTTTTTACTTGGGTTGAAGTCAACAGTGGTTGTTATCCCACTTGTCTTTTAACCATGCGGTCTAGTTTTAGAACCGATGTCTTGTTACCTGACCATATATGGCTTGAATGGTCAGCCTTTCCTAGTATTGTTTTCAGATAGCCCACCTGAGTCTAGCTCAGGGGTCTTGCGTCTCACGACGCATGCGCAAGTTTTGTGGCGCGCTAAGAAAGAAATTTTTGTTAGAGAGACGAGCTGTGGTTTTCGAACGGTCAAGACGTGTTGGCGTCTTCGATCTAGCTTTATGCCTGGGGAAGGAAAGTCCTCTGTGAGTGACCAAGATGTCTAAAGATTGTTTCCCCACACTGGCTGTGGTATCGTCAAATTAAACATGTCATGTTATGTGGACCCATTCACGAAGAATCTTATCAAATTTATATTTGATTGAATGCCCAGTCTTGACACCCTTGACATTCACCTCCAACGTAACAGTGTTTGCGACGGTTACATTATGGTCTACTGCAAATATTGTGGCTGTGCTAAGCAGTGGCTGCCACAAAGCAACTGTACGTTGAGGATTCTGTATAATGTAAGATTCGATCTACACCCTTGTCTTAATGTTAGCTCTCTGTACTCTAATTACTTCTCAAGTGACGCAACAGCATCTGTAGGCCTACATACTTTGACATGTAAGAAGATACAACAAGTTGAACCCTTCTCTGGTTTTCTTACTTACTTACTTACTTAGTCGTTCCCCTTCTACCGTGAGGTGTAGAGGTTTGGAAGAGAGAGCGCCAGACCATTCTATCAGCTGTCTTCTTCCTGGCCTGGTTCCATTCTAGTCCTCGGTCCTTCAAAGATTGTCTATTGTTGTCCTCCCAGAATTCTCTGGTTTTCATAATTTAATACACCATAGTATGTACAGTGGTCAGAAGGAAAATTTATCTCATGTAAAATGTCGCTTCTCAAATATTTACAAAACTTCTGGTTTGCTAAATAATTACTCATATTACAGAAATGTCAGTTCTACTCTGCAAACATATTCACTGGTCTTCTTCATCTTCCTTCACCCTCAGATGTCAGCTTGAATAAGTTCAAAGAAAGCAGTGGTCAGCCTGAGGCTGTTGATAGCTCCGTAGATGTTTTCCAAGAATGGTACTGAAGATGGCCATATGAGTTTTCTCTGTTCCTCATATGCCCAATCATAGACTTTTCACTTACTGAAAAGATCAAACAAAACATAGAAGATAAGGAAGCCAAAATGATAAAAAAGAAAGTTCATAGATCAACTAACTAAACAAAGTCTGGCCTTCTACACTGATGGATCCAAGGGTGATAGTGGGCAACTAGGTGCTGGAGTTGTAATACCACAATGGGGAATTAAAAAGAGCTACAGTGTAACTGAAGGGGTTTGATTTTTACCGCAGAGATGGTAGCAATTCTAAAAAGTTTCCTGGTGGGATAAAAGCTGTGCAGAAATCAATTAGAGAAGAAAAAGGGCCTTACAAAAATATAGAAATAACAGAACAGAAGAAAACTATGATGAGTATAAACATATTAGGAATGAATCTAACAGAATAATATTTAAAGCCAAAGAAACTAACTGGAAGGAGTTTTGTCAGTCACTTAAACCTAGCACTCAAATTAAAGAAGTATGGAAAAAGCTTTAGGCAATCAAAGGGAACAATAAGAAAACAATAATGCCAACAATCAAACTACCAAATAGAGCAGAAACAGATAAAGAACAAGCTAATGCCCTTGCTGAGTATTTCTATAAAGTCAGTGCAAAAAGTAGTCTTGGACAGGAAGAAAATGAGAGTAGAGAAAGCCTTAGGATTCAGTTTTCAAAAAAACTACCAGACCAGATAGATAAAACAAACTTTTCAGATGCTGATATAACAGAGGAAGACGTAACTAGTGCAATAAATGAGAAATCTAATACTGCCTCAGGGCATGATATACTTAGTTATGAAATCCTTAAGAAAGTACCCCAAAAAACTATAAACAAAATAACTTCCCTTTATAACAAAATCTGGAGCTTAGGAAAGATATCAAAAGCATGGAAAGTAGCTATGATAGTACACATCCTAAAACCCAATAAGAAAGCCAATGATGTAAGTTCATATAGGCCTATCTCCTTAACATCACAACCAGGTAAAATACTGGAAACTGTTATTAACAAAAGAGTTAAATTCTACCTGGAAAAAAATCAGTTATATAGCCCAAACCAGCAAGGGTTTAGAGCAGACAGAAGTACAGTAGACCAACTTGTAAGATTAGAACATGATGTAAAGTTAGGGTTCAAGAGGAAAGAGAAAACAGTGGCAGTCTTTTTGGATGTCGCTAGAGCATATGATGAATGCTGGAGAGATGGAGCTCTTTACAGAATGAAATTAATTGGCATTACTGGTAAAACGTATAGGTATCTAGAAAATTTTTACAGGACAGGTATTTTGCTGTACAGGTGAATAATGATAGGTCAGAAATATATGAACAACAGAATGGGATTCCTCAGGGATCAGTGATTTCACCTTCAATTTTCACTATGGCTGTAAATGATTAAGCAGATGAATTTAACGACCTTAAGAATGCAGTATCACAATTTGCAGATGACTGTGCCATTTGGTGATCTGGAAAAAACTTGGACCATGTATACCAAAATCTTCAAAATCAAATAGACAAAGTTTCAGAGTGGATGAGAAGTTGGGGCTTCCAAATTAATGTAAACAAAACAGTAGGTATGATATTCAGCAAATGAAATTTAAAAAAAAATAACACAATCAATATAACCATTAAAGGACAGAAAATATGTACCTCCTTAACAACAAGATTTCTGGGCATAACTTTAGATAAACAACTAAATTGGAATAAACATATAAACAATAAGTAGAAAGCTGTAGGGGACCCCTAAATATACTGAGGATAGTAAAAGTTAATGGATGTGGGGGGGGGGGAGCAATAAAATAATGTTTATGTTCTACAAGTCTTTCATCAGGGGGAAACTGGATTATGCCAGCATAGTCTATGACTCAGCTGCAGCTTCCAACAAAGCAAAACTAGACAGGATTCAAAATGCAGCCATGAGAACCATTACAGGTGCATTTATATCAACACAAGTAGAAGCGCTAGAAGAAGCTCTTGGCATACCACCCCTTGGTCTAAGACGGAAAGAACTAAGATTATATTATTGGAGTAAAGTAGCACAAGAAGTGACCCACCCAGCAAATAAAGCATTTGTCAAAAACCAACCAAGTGTATGGGACGTCTCCTTAAATAAAGATAGATATCCAACAGGGTGGATAACTATAGAAGATCTAACGCAGTTCAAAGAACTATCAAACACAATTAAAAATAGTAATACATGTAGAAGCAAAATACCACCCTGGGAACTAAAAACACCAATCATGGACTTTTCACTTACTGAAAAGATCAAACAAAACATAGAAGATAAGGAAGCCAAAATGATAAGTAGAAAGTTCATAGATCAACTAACTAAACAAAGTCTGGCCATCTACACTGATGGATCCAAGGGTGATAGTGGGCAACTAGGTGCTGGAGTTGTAATACCACAATGGGGAATTAAAAAGAGCTACAGTGTAACTGAAGGGGTTTGATTTTTACCGCAGAGATGGTAGCAATTCTAAAAAGTTTAGAAAAACTCAGTGGAATAAAGAACCAGTTGCCTGGTGGGATAAAAGCTGTGCAGAAATCCATTAGAGAAGAAAAAGGGCCTTACAAAAATATAGAAATAACAGAACAGAAGAAAACTATGATGAGTATAAACATATTAGGAATGAATCTAACAGAATAATATTTAAAGCCAAAGAAACTAACTGGAAGGAGTTTTGTCAGTCACTTAAACCTAGCACTCAAATTAAAGAAGTATGGAAAAAGCTTTAGGCAATCAAAGGGAACAATAATGCCAACAATCAAGCTACCAAATAGAGCAGAAACAGATAAAGAACAAGCAAATGCACTTGCTGGGTATTTCTATAAAGTCAGTGCAAAAAGTAGTCTTGGACAGGAAGAAAATGAGAGTAGAGAAAGCCTTAGGATTCAGTTTTCAAAAGAACTACCAGACCAGATAGATAAAACAAACTTTTCAGATGCTGATATAACAGAGGAAGACGTAACTAGTGCAATAAATGAGAAATCTAATACTGCCTCAGGGCATGATATACTTAGTTATGAAATCCTTAAGAAAGTACCCCAAAAAACTATAAACAAAATAACTACCCTTAATAACAAAATCTGGAGCTTAGGAAAGATATCAAAAGCATGGAAAGTAGCTACGATAGTACCCATCTTAAAACCCAATAAGGAAGCCCATGATGTAAGTTCATATAGGCCTATCTCCTTAACATCCCAACCAGGTAAAATACTGGAAACTGTTATTAACAAAAGAGTTAAATTCTACCTGGAAAAAAATCAGTTATATAGCCCAAACCAGCAAGGGTTTAGAGCAGACAGAAGTACAGTAGACCAAATTGTAAGATTAGAACATGATGTAAAGCTAGGGATCAAGAGGAAAGAGAAAACAGTGGCAGTCTTTTTGGATGTCGCTAGAGCATATGATGAATGCTGGAGAGATGGAGCTCTTTACAAAATGAAAAAGATTGGCATTACTGGTAAAACCTATAGGTATCTAGAAAACTTTTTACAGGACAGGTATTTTGCTGTACAGGTGAATAATGATAGGTCCGAAATATGTGAACAACAGAATGGAATTCCTCAGAGATCAGTGATTTCACCTTTAATTTTCACTATAGCAGTAAGTGATTTAGCAGATGAATTTAACGACATTAAGAATGCATTATCACAATTTGCAGATGACTGTGCCAGTTGGCGATCTGGAAAAAACTTGGACCATGTATACAAAATCTTCAAAATCGAATAGACAAATTTTCAGAGTGGATGAAAAGTTGGGGCTTCCAAATTAATGTAAACAAAACAGTAGGTATGATATTCAGCAAAGGAAATTTAAAAAAAAATTACAAAATCAATATAACATTAAAGGACAGAAAATATGTACCTCCTTAACAACAAGATTTCTGGGCATAACTTTAGATAAACAACTAAATTGGAATAAACATATAGACAATTTAGTAGAAAGCTGTAGGGGACCCCTAAATATAATAAGGATAGTAAAAGGTAATGGATGGGGGGGGGGCGCTCAGCAATAAAATAATGCTTATGTTCTACAAGTCTGTCATCAGGGGGAAACTGGATTATGCCAGCATAGTCTATGACTCAGCTGCAGCTTCTAACAAAGCAAAACTAGACAGGATTCAAAATGCAGCCATGCGGACCATTACAGGTGCATTTATATCAACACAAGTAGAAGCGCTAGAAGTAGCTCTTGGCATACAACCCCTTGGTCTAAGACGGAAAGAACTAAGATTAAATTATTGGAGTAAAGTAGCACAAGTAGTGACCCATCCAGCAAATAAAGCATTTGTCAAAAACCAACCAAGTGTATGGGACGTCTCCTTAAATAAAGATAGTTATCCAACAGGGTGGAGAACTATAGAAGATCTAACGCAGTTCAAAGAACTATCAAACACGATACAGGTAAATGTAGCCGGCCAGAATAAAGGAAGAATAAGTAAAAACAAGATAAGAGCAGGACTGGGAAGGTCGGAGATCAAGAGCCAAGTGAAGATAACTATAAACGAGGAATGGAAAACAACATGGAAGAACAGTAGAAAAGGCAGACACGCGTTCAAACTGCTGAAAGAACCAACAAGGACGTGCCAGGTCAGAGAAGAATTAAAGATACCATCGAACAAAAAACTGTGGCGTCTCCGTCTCGGTGCATCATACTTTATGATAGAGAAACCACACTGCCAAGAATATCAGGAAGAGAATGACTTAGATCACTGCCTGATCCACTGTAAAAAAATACAAACAACAAAGGCTGGAATTAAAAACTTACTATAGAAATCACAATATAGACATGACAGGTGATAAGGTTTTAAGTATAGATGCCCCAAGAGATGCCAAATCAATACTTAAAAGATATAACATAAAACAAAGAAAAACATATAAGGCTGGTACTTCAGAAAAGACATTCACATAAATAGAAATTAAGCAACAAGAGCAAACAAATCATTTAAAAAAAATAATAACTTACTAACTACTCATACGACAAGGAAAGACAACGAGGTTAAAAAAAAACAACAACAAAAACAAATACTAATACAAATTAAAACCAAGTGTAAAGCACACTAGTTATCAATAAACAATACAAAAGAGAAAATAAAATGGATAAATACTAATATAAATTAAAATCAGCAACTGCAAAAGACAATCGTTATATAACTTGAATACATAACTAGCAAACAAAATGACACTAAATACCCCAATTATAACCAATTTTCAGGTTGAACAGGGTAGACCAAGATGGAACGAGAAAAGGCAATAACGGTCAGCTGTTAAGTGCCCGCTCTCTACCCATCACCTCTCCAAAACAACAACAACAGTTTTCAAACTTTAGACACACAGTAGAGGCAAAAGACAGATATACTGAAGGAAGGGTACGCGTGCCAAGGCTATAAACTTTTACCATCTGTATGCCGTGCAGCTCTACCTCACCAAACCGATTCTGTTCTGTAATTTGCATCTCTTCTAAAGGGTATGTATATTTATGAATAAATAATTTGTTTTATTGCAGGTATTATTATGATAGAATTTAAATATGTCATCAGGATCAAGCTAGAGGATTGATTTTGAATTTAAATTGTAGATGCTGGAATTCAATGTAAGTTTTTATTATTTGTTTGTTTGTATTTTTTATTGTTTTTTATTTCTTGAAATGAGGAGGTAAGAGGAAGTCTGATTGATTACTCATGTAGACGATGGCAGACAGCTGGTGTATTTGATATAATCTCTGATACCTCCAGGCTTTCTCATCTCCTTTCACTGTGTTAATAGCAGGGCAGTTGAGAGAGGCTTTACTTTGTTTGTTTGTTGTTTTATTGTTTTTTGTCTTGTTTGTGTTAGTGTGTGGTAAAGTGGGATATTATAAATATTTATAGGGGACTTAGTGTACTGACTGAGATCAGCTGTGAAGGTATCTGTATCTAATAAGGGTAGTGTATTACAGATGACCTTACTTGCTACCACATATTTATACCTCAGTCAGAATTATTCTGGAATATTGTGATGACTACGTTGAATGTCTAGGGTATGTATATAATGAAGTGTAAGTCACAACAACAACAGACAGATAAACAATTTAATTTATTCCACCACACTTGACAACACTGTGACACTCACACACATGTAACATGCTATAAGACTATCTTAAATGAGTCACTGGTAAATTTTCAAATATCAATATGTATTAAGTACTTTTCATTAATATATATGTGTCCTGATTCAAATACAAAGTGAACCAGGAATCACAATCAATTTTAATTACAAGTTATATGTACAGAATTTATCAATATGAATCTTGTAGTGACATATTTTATTAATATTATCCTATGTGTGTCAGTTGTGTAGTAGTAATATGAGGTAATACTGGTTTTGTTTTTTCAAGCTATGTTGTTATTTGTCATCATGACTTCAAGTGTTTGTTTCTGTTGGAACTAGTATTGGAGATGTTCTCAGTTCCGTTCATTAAAACAATTAATTTCCCCTCTTATTTTTATACAATGTCAGTTTAAGATGGGGTTACATAATGTTGAGCTCCGCTGGCCACATAGGCTTATCTTTCGTGATGTCGGCAGGAAAAGACTCCTCTGCTCGATTGCTCCCCTGTGTTCTGGAGACACCTCACTGTTTGCTATATGGACCAAGGAGTATGCTATCCGCCTCTGGATTCAGCAAAGCTCTGACCAGGTGCTGCTCAATAACTTTTGGACCACGGTCCCACAATTTATGGAAATAATACAGAATTACGTTGACTGGCACTGAATATAACACAATTTCGATCTGCAGATGTCCCAGGCTTTTATTTAGAAAAATATGCACTGGTGCTCAACGCACTGGTTCTGTAGTAAGTTTATTTGCAAATGTGGTGGTGACCTGACGCCTCTAATTGACTATATTGGCAGGTCTAACCAATCGTGCCATGTCTACCCAATCGTTTGAAAAAAAGTACTCCTACTCCCGTTTCCCCTGACAACGAAAGATAGTATTTATAGCCCGACTAATCGTGTTTAGCCTTACATTTATTGCGCTCCAATCAAATCGGATTTAACATGGAGACCCATTTCCCGTACAATGGTGGGGGTGAAAATCTGCCACTGAGCGATTCTGATTTGGGTGTTGTCTGACATCCCTCACTATTTCTTTTGGCTATAATTTGGTAATTCCTAGACTATTTGCGTAACGTTTAACATATTCTTTGTCAGCAAGTCCTAAGGAACCCAAATATACAAATTTAAAGGAGCTAAGTGGCTGCGTTCAAAATATGCATTTCTAGGATAGTCGTGTAGTTTTTTTTATTTTTTTTATGTTTAGAACCGCCACCTGTCCTGCTGTACTGTCAGACTAATGTCAGGATTTTAGACATAAAACAGTAGAATGTCATGATTCCTAATAAGCGTTTTTCAGGATTTTAAAACCTAACTCTGGTATGGGTAGTGTTGTTTATCACTGTCGATTTGAAAAAAAGCTAGTGCTTGTGGCCTTACACGCGTGATGGTAGTAATTGTGTATCGCGCGACTGTGGTAGTATTGCCTGCGTCCCTGCTTTCAGCCCTCCCTTCTTTCTATCTTTAGTCCATCTGTCTTTCGTTTTAGGTAACGTAGTGTATAAAAAGACATGAATGGAATTTTAAATCTAGGTCAACCTGCGTATCTCAAGGTTTTTCTTAGAAATGCAGCACATGTTTTATCGTAGAAAGCGGGTATTGAAGCAGTAGGCTTTTACTATCAACGTGAAACGTTACAATTTGCAGACGAAGTAGAAAACAAGGGGGATTTCGAGTACAGTCATTGTGACAGCACTGTTCTTTACCATTCTTCTTTCCTTTTATTGAAGTTATTTGTTAGGCTTTACATTTACGTTTTAATTTATATATGTGGATTTGAATTTCTCACGACAAATCCTCCCCACTTAAAACAGACGTTATATGTCAGTCTATAATTCTATATACACATAGAGAAATTTATTATTTTTCCTGGAGTTTAGGGTGATTCTCATCACACGGATGGCGGCTTAAAAAAATCCGCTCCCAGATTTGTTTTTCCACTTATATACTCTATGCTAAACTCAAATGGCTGCATCAATAAGGACCAACGGAGTAATCTCGAGTTCTCATGCCTAGCCTGTGCTAGAAACGACAAAGGTTTGTGATCCGTTTGCAACTTAAATGCCTTCCCATACAGATAAATATTGAATTTCTTTATCGCCCATATTACTGCAAGACATTCTTTTTCGCTAGTTGAGTAGTTGGTTTCAGCTTTATTCAACTTTCTGCTAGCATATGCCACTGGGCTTAATTCCCCATCCAATGCATCTGATCTCTGTAGCAGAGTTGCACCTAACCCAATATTACTGGCATCCGTCCTTACAATGAATTCTTGACTTAAGTCAGGTAATTTCAAAATAGGTTTGCTTGTGAGCTTTTCCTTCAATTCCTGGTAAGCCATTTCACATTGTGGTGTCCATGTAATTCGATCTGGATTTCCCTTACGTGTCAAATCAGTTAACGGTGCACATATGGAATTAAAGTTTTTGATATACTTTTGGTAGAAACCACATAATGAGACAAAGGATCTCACGTCTTTCTTGGTTTGTGGTCTCGGGGCTTTCTTTAGTTTCTCTAAATTCTTTGGGTCAGGGGTCATGTTTCCCTGATAAACTGTGTGTCCCAAGAATTCCAATTCTTTACATCCAACGCAACATTTGGTTGGTCGGGCTGTTAAATTCGCTTCCCTAAGTCGATTAAACAGCATGTTCAGATAATCAATGTGCTCCTCAAATGTTTCTGTTGCTATAAGGATATCATCCATGAAATTTGTGATACATGGATTATTCAGAGGGTCCAATAATTTTCTCATCATTCTAGAGAAGACACTAGGCGCATTCTTCAATCCAAATGGCAATCTATTAAACTCATAGTGTCCTTCTGAGGTACTAAAGGCTAGGTATGGTCTAACCTCAGGCTTTACTGGAATCTGATAGTATCCTTTACTCACATCCCCTTTTGAGAAATATTTAGCTTTATTTAGTCTGGCAAACAGCTGATTTGTATCCGGCAATGGATCCACCTGTCCTTCTGTAATAGCATTCAGTCTCCTGTAATCTATACAGAGTCTATGTTCTCCAGAGGGCTTCCTTAAGAGTACAACACCGGAACTATACGAAGATTCACTGTGTGAAATAATTCCTTCCTTCAACAAATAGTCTATCTCTTCCTTCAAAGCTTTCTCCTTAGCAAAAGGAATCGAATATGGTTTCATACAGACAGGTCTGGGGTCTATCAGTTTCATATCATATTCCAATAGGTTTGTATGCCCTGGTCGGTCTGTTAACACCTCTGTATGAGTATCTAGAACCTGTTGCACTCTCTCTTTCTGAGTTTTCGTTAAATGTGTACTGATTTTCACCTGTGCCGCTGTCTCACAGGGGTGTAATGGATATTCAAATGATGAAAGTGGTTCCTTTTTCATCTCCATGGCAATGGACAAGGTCAACAAGTGTGTCTCTTCCTGATGTTCTCTTTCCAAATATTTCTTCAGGAGATTCACATGATAGATTTTTTCTTTCCCCTTCTTATCTATCTTATAATTGGTTCTAGACACCTTCTCTAGAACTGTATATGGACCTTGCCATCTAATTTGTAACTTATTCTGACTACCGGGGAGAAGAAGCAGTACCTTCTCTCCCACAGCCAAATCTCTGTCTTTCGCTTTCCTGTTATAATAGGCAGCATGTTTCTTCCTGGCTTGTTTCAAATTTTCATTGGCAAGTTTCCAGCCAGTTTTTAAACGAGTGGTCAGCTCATTCACATATTGGTATGAGGATGTAATATTTTCCTCTGCTTTTTCATCAGTCCACGTTCTTAACAGAGCTTCCAGTGGACCTTTTATTGGCCTTCCAAACAATAATGTTGCCGGGGCCATACCGGTTGAACTATGGGGTACCTCCCGATAAGCAAAGAGGGCGGCGTGCAGGTACTGGTCCCATGTATCTGGTTTTTTCGTGTGCCAACTTTCTCAGGATCGACATCAACGTGCCATTAAATCTTTCCACTTGGCCGTTCCCTTGGGGGTGGTACACACTACAATGGAAGTGTTTGGCCTGGAAGATCCTGAAAACTTCTTCTGTTAGTTTCCCCTTGAACTGAGAGCCATTATCAGTCAAGATTTGATTGGGAAAGCCTAACCTTGTGAAAATTCTGCGCAATGCCTCTGCCCCATGTTTAGAATCAATCGATGACAGGGCTACCGCCTCTCCCCACATAGAACAAGTGTCCACCAGAGTCATAATGTAGCTGTTCCTTCTCTTGGTTCGGGGGAGAGGTCCCACAAGATCCACGGCAACTCTCTCAAAGGGTGTTCCCACTATGGGCATTTCCCCCAGAGTTGCTGGTTCAGTCCAATGTTTAGGTGCTATTCGTTGGCACTCTGGACAGGATTTTACATATCGTTTGATATCTTCAGTTATTCCTGGCCAGAAATAGTGACAAGCTATACGCTGTCCTGTTGCGCTGATCCCCATATGACCACTGAAGGGAATCGCATGCCCTAGTTCCAACACTTTAGTCCTATATGAAGTGGGAAGGACCAGCTGTCCGTGACCATTGGATTCAGATCCAGCCTTCCTATAAATGAGTTTGTTCTTCATATAAAACTCTCCCTTGCCTGGAGGTGTATGAGATTTGGGCAACTTCTTGAAACACGGCTTGAGTGTTTTGTCCTCAGCCTGTGGCTTCCTCATCTCATCTGGATGAGTATTTATTGGATTATCCTCCTCCTTTTTAGACTGTGATCTGGTCTGCACTGTTGCCAATATCACAGGTCTCTTGGGATTCCCCAAGAAGACATATCTACACCCCAATATCAGAGGGTAGATTGGCTCATTTATCACTGCTGCTTTTATGATTCCTTCCACATATCGCGTTTTCACCTTTATCCGGGCGACGGGAAGTGTCATGGTAGCTACATCCTTGGTTGCAGTTTGAATCTCCACTGTTTCTGTGGTGTATTGATCTGCCTGCACCAGATGAGAACTCACAACGGAATCGTAATCTAAACCGGTATCATATAAACACCTTATAGTGACACCATTACAGATGACATCTTCACACACTGGGGGATGGTATGGTTCCTGTAGTTCTGCAGGTTTGACCTTTTTTTCCTTTTTCCCAGATGTCATAGCAGCACAATGAGGAGGTTTCCTTCTACAATGGTCAGTGTCATGATTGTTCATCTTACAATTTTTACACCACTTTTTCCTTGGTTGAAAGATTTTCTTTCATCATATTTCCTTTCATCGAATTGTGGGGTTTTATTTTTATTGTCATACCGTGGCCTATCAAATTGGTGCTTACCTTTGTTTTGATCTCTAGGATCAAATTTATTAAAGTTCTGTGGTGCCCTAAAATTATCCACCTGTTTCTTCTTATTACCTGATACCTCTGCCTGAGCTGCTTGATACCTTTCAGCAACATTTAGCAACTCACCCAGCCTCTCTGCACCTTGTTCCATGAGAAACTTTCTCATGTCTGGAGCCATGGACTCTCTTAATTGTTCTATAAGGACCATTTCCTTAAGATCTTGGGTTTTCCCCAGAGAAGTCCATTTCTCCAAGTATGTCTCTAACCGTGCAGAGAACTGGTGATAGGTTTCACCTGACAGTAGTTTAGCATTCCTAAATTTTTTCCTATAAAATTCTGCGTTCTTTTCATATCTTAACAAAAGAGCCTGCTTTAGCATGTCATAATTTTCCTGATCACCCTGCTCATTTTTGCAAAAACTTCATAAGCTGCCCCACGAAGTCCCTGAGATAACTTTAAGCTCCACCTTTCTCTCTCTAACCCATATGTGGTAGCTAATAGTTTATATCTATTTAGATAGCTCTCAATATCATCGTCTTTCTCAACAAAATGATCTAAATGAAAGTTCATAGCTGAGGTTGAGGCTCCCTGACTAGCAGTGGCATCAGAGGCAAAGGGACTGGCACCATTTTCAGGAGCATGGCCTTGAAACTCAAACTCCCTTATTCGTAACTCATGTTCCCTTTGTAATCTCTTCTCCTCCTTTTCTGCTTCCCTCTCTGCAGCTAATCGCTTGTCTTCCCTTTCTGCAGCCAATTTCTTCTCTTCTCTTTCTGCAGCCTGTCTTCTTTCCTCGGCTTCCAATGCTTTAGCCTCTTTGTCAGCCTCAATCTGCAACCTCTTAGCCTCAGCCTCAATCTGCAACCTCTTAGCCTCAGCCTCAGCCTCAAATTGCAGCCTCTTAGTCTCAGCCTCTAACTTTCTTTCGGCCTCTTTTTCTAATCTTCTTTCTTCCCGTTCAATATATTTGTCACATTCAGCCGTGACATAAGCAATCATAATTTGTCCGTCCATTCCTAACTCTTTCGCAGTCTGTACAGCAGCAGATCGAAATTTTGCCAAGTCGGCCATTGTCTAACATGCAATTGTAACAATTCAATCTATCAATAATTATCTAAGGACACTACAGGCACTGAGAGCTCAACGTTATTTATTTCCACCCAAGGATACCTTTTAATTCTTATTATTCCCAATATCTATAACAGGAGAAAGTTCAATATCCCTGGAGTGAGACCCCAATATATGTGGTAAAGTGGGATATTATAAATATTTATAGGGGACTTAGTGTACTGACTGAGATCAGCTGTGAAGGTATCTGTATCTAATAAGGGTAGTGTATTACAGATGACCTTACTTGCTACCACATATTTATACCTCAGTCAGAATTATTCTGGAATATTGTGATGACTACGTTGAATGTCTAGGGTATGTATATAATGAAGTGTAAGTCACAACAACAACAGACAGATAAACAATTTAATTTATTCCACCACACTTGACAACACTGTGACACTCACACACATGTAACATGCTATAAGACTATCTTAAATGAGTCACTGGTAAATTTTCAAATATCAATATGTATTAAGTACTTTTCATTAATATATATGTGTCCTGATTCAAATACAAAGTGAACCAGGAATCACAATCAATTTTAATTACAAGTTATATGTACAGAATTTATCAATATGAATCTTGTAGTGACATATTTTATTAATATTATCCTATGTGTGTCAGTTGTGCAGTAGTAATATGAGGTAATACTGGTTTTGTTTTTTCAAGCTATGTTGTTATTTGTCATCATGACTTCAAGTGTTTGTTTCTGTTGGAACTAGTATTGGAGATGTTCTCAGTTCCGTTCATTAAAACAATTAATTTCCCCTCTTATTTTTATACAATGTCAGTTTAAGATGGGGTTACATAATGTTGAGCTCCGCTGGTCACATAGGCTTATCATTCGTGATGTCGGCAGGAAAAGACTCCTCTGCTCGATTGCTCCCCTGTGTTCTGGAGACACCTCACTGTTTGCTATATGGACCAAGGAGTATGCTATCCGCCTCTGGATTCAACAAAGCTCTGACCAGGTGCTGCTCAATAACTTTTGGACCACGGTCCCACAATTCATGGAAATAATACAGAATTACGTTGACTGGCACTGAATATAACACAATTTCGATCTGCCAATGTCCCAGGCTTTTATTTAGAAAAATATGCACTGGTGCTCAACGCACTGGTTCTGTAGTAAGTTTATTTGCAAATGTGGTGGTGACCTGACGCCTCTAATTGACTATATTGACAGGTCTAACCAATCGTACCATGTCTACCCAATCGTTTGAAAAAAAGTACTCCTACTCCCGTTTCCCCTGACAACGAAAGATAGTATTTATAGCCCGACTAATCGTGTTTAGCCTTACATTTATTGCGCTCCAATCAAATCGGATTTAACATGGAGACCCATTTCCCGTACAATGGTGGGGGTGAAAATCTGCCACTGAGCGATTCTGATTTGGGTGTTGTCTGACATCCCTCACTATTTCTTTTGGCTATAATTTGGTAATTCCTAGACTATTTGCGTAACGTTTAACATATTATTTGTCAGCAAGTCCTAAGGAACCCAAATATACAAATTTAAAGGAGCTAAGTGGCTGCGTTCAAAATATGCATTTTCTAGGATAGTCGTGTAGTTTTTTTTATTTTTTTATGTTTAGAACCGCCACCTGTCCTGCTGTACTGTCAGACTAATGTCAGGATTTTAGACATAAAACAGTAGAATGTCATGATTCCTAATAAGCGTTTTTCAGGATTTTAAAACCTAACTCTGGTATGGGTAGTGTTGTTTATCACTGTCGATTTGAAAAAAAGCTAGTGCTTGTGGCCTTACACGCGTGATGGTAGTAATTGTGTATCGCGCGACTGTGGTAGTATTGCCTGCGTCCCTGCTTTCAGCCCTCCCTTCTTTCTATCTTTAGTCCATCTGTCTTTCGTTTTAGGTAACGTAATGTATAAAAAGACATGAATGGAATTTTAAATCTAGGTCAACCTGCGTATCTCAAGGTTTTTCTTAGAAATGCAGCACATGTTTTATCGTAGAAAGCGGGTATTGAAGCAGTAGGCTTTTACTATCAACGTGAAACGTTACAATTTGCAGACGAAGTAGAAAACAAGGGGGATTTCGAGTACAGTCATTGTGACAGCACTGTTCTTTACCATTCTTCTTTCCTTTTATTGAAGTTATTTGTTAGGCTTTACATTTACGTTTTAATTTATATATGTGGATTAGAATTTCTCACGACATAGTGTTTGTTTGTTTCTTGAAAAAGGGGTGTAACACAAATTGATTCACCCAGTTTTGGTTTTGCTATATTTGGACTGAATGGAGGGCTAAGGAATATTGTATTTGGATATAAGAAATCTGATTTTATTATATTGAATTAATTACACGATATGTCCTAATTATAACCCATCAAATGTTGAACGGGATACCTCTTAAGAAAACACATAATAGAAGGACAAGTTGAAGGCAAACGTCCAAGTGGAAGACAGTGCTTTAAGTGGGAAGATAACATCAAGAAATGGACAGGAAAGATTCTATCAGAGTGCACCATCAAGACAAGAGATAGACGACTTTGAAGATCCATTACAGATAACATTCGTTGAAGAGATGGCAGCAGCTGATAATGATGAAAATCGACATGAATTTATTCTTGATAGTTCATAGTCAACATTCATTGTTTTAAAGCAGCGTTTTACTCCCAAAAAAAAGTGGCAACACTGGCAACTACAATACCTTTTAGCAGGGCTGAGAATCCATGTGTAAAGTAGCGAAAATTGTCATTATTTATAAACAGATACGAGGAATATATACTTTTGTCATCTTCGAGTACCGTACTCGCTGGCGTAGGTGACCACGACGGTTTAAAATATCTTTCGCTCGATGCTGTTTATCAATTTCGTATATAAAGGACAATGGTAATGAAGACCTCCATGTTGGATTTGCAATTTTATTTTAAAGCGTCCTCAGTGTTTGTCGGGCGTTATTATTTTTGGCAAAGCTCAAAACAGTGATGGCGATAGGCTCACTCTTTCTATCCTATGTTGTTTTGTATTTTTTTTTCCTTCTTCTTCCTCGTTCGTCATGAAAAGGACGTTGGTTGCGTTGTGTCTGTTTACGCCGGAGCTGCGATATCTGCGCCTTTCGGCCGACACATCCGACTTCATCACAGCAGTTTTTGGGACCGGTTTTGCCTTCCCTCTTCGATCCCTACTGTCTCAGCCAGACTGCAGTGATGCAGCCTGTTTCCAGGACCACCACGTGGAGGAGGAGTAGCGTCTTGGTCAGCTCTGGTTCGCTCACGCAAGCAGTCAAGCTATGGGTCTCTGACTGCATTCTCTATTGCTGCATTTTTGGGTCCTGTATTTTTTATTTATTTATTTTTTTATTTGACTCATTAACCAAAATTTATATGGTTTTTAGAAAACTGAATCGTATTTCTTCTCTACTGAGGAGGTTCAGGCAACGTTGGCTTAGCTGGTAGTCTTTTTCAGGACGTCCTTTCCATGGCTTTACCCCTCTAGCAGATAGATAATGTTAGTCATTTTCAGGGCTTGTGTCTATCAACCGTAGTCGGGCTAGCAGTCTTTTTTGAGACTATTTCATGCTAGCTGATGGATGCTTGTAGCCCTTTTCCAAGCTTATATTTCATCAACACAGCGCTTCAGTTAACAGAGTTGATTTACTTTTGAATATCGATTGGTGAATTGCGCTCCGATATAACCAACAGACTTTAGTCTAGGTAGAAAGTAACGTGCCTCACACTTAGAAGGCACAACCTTAAACAACTAGCAAGTGGTATATGTTATAGATAAAAACACTAGAAATTGGCTGAGGAATCTTGTGTAAGGCTATGTTGCGGACAGTTTCGCTGAGTTTATAGTTTGTTAAATGTACCTGTTTATGTTTGGAGACATTATGTGTTAGATTCTTGATCTAAGGGGAGTTACTCATTTTTTACTTGGGTTGAAGTCAACAGTGGTTGTTATCCCACTTGTCTTTTAACCAAGTGGTCTAATTTTAGAACCAATGTCTTGTTACCTGACCATATATGGCTTGAATGGTCAGCCTTTCCTAGTATTGTTTTCAGATAGCCCACCTGAGTCTAGCTCAGGGGTCTTGCGTCTCACGACGCATGCGCAAGTTTTGTGGCACGCTAAGAAAGACATTTTTGTTAGAGAGACGAGCTGTGGTTTTCGAACGGTCAAGACGTGTTGGCGTCTTCGATCTGGCTTAATGCCTGGGGAAGAAAAGTCCTCTGTAAGTGACCAAGATGTCTAAAGATTGTTTCCCCACACTGGCTGTGGTTTTCGAACGGTCAAGACGTGTTGGCGTCTTCGATCTGTCTTTATGCCTGGGGAAGGAAAGTCCTCTGTGAGTGACCAAGATGTCTAAAGATTGTTTCCCCATGTTATATTCTATGCGCCTAGGAGGCGAGTGTGTTTTTTTGGTGTTTATTCTGAAGAGATGTCAAGGCAAATTAGCCTTCAAATCATTTTCTCTATTGCCAGAATCATGATTAACATTTGTTACCACCTTAGTGCTTTTTCCTGGGCGGGAAAGAGTCCATTGAGAATACTAGAATTTGAGCTCACGAATTATGCTGACATTGTATGTATCGGGTCTGTGAATGCCCGAAGAACTTTATACCTTGTTTGTCCAAGGATTCATAGAGGACACTGTATTTAGAGGCCCGCCATATTTTGCGGCCTGCTGTATACTAGAAAATGTATCTGACTTGCTGGTGTCAGAGTAGAGCGGAACTAAGCTCATATATTTGAAGACCCGCTGGCAATGCTGGGTATTTTTGCTGTAGCTGAAGAAAGAGAGATAGATTGAGGTCAGCATCATATATGCACAGCTTACTGATGAACTGTTGATGCAAACTGTACTGAATTGTTGTCATGTTTACGATGTCCTGAGTTTTGTCAAATGACTATTTATATTGATGTCGGCGTACCTTGTAGTCGTACTGTATTAAAGTGTTGAAAACGTCAGAGGTGTTACCAAGCTCCATGACTTTCTACGTTGTGGTGCAAGAGTGTGTTGTCCAGTAGATGACTGTCTTCCACGAACCTTTACACACCCATTCTCACTCTTTGATGTCTACTCACACACCATTACTGTAACTCATCAACACTTTGAAGTCAAGAAATGAATGCCAACATTATGGCGGCCAACCAGGGCATACAATATTTATGATAGCCTGTGTGGCGTTTGAGTTACAAGAAATACTGTACAGCAGCTCCCACCTTGTTGATGAAATGCGTTCACACTCCAGCAACATCCACGCTTCTACACAACACTACTAAGGCCAGGGAAATCTGCAACACTACCAATCAAGCAACAGCCTGTTACACTTATGGATGGTAAAACACACTGTTACATCTATGGTGAGCCAGCTTGATGGGGCTATTGGCGTGCTGATGTCAACTTCGTCGTAACTGAAAGTACCCAGCGCTGCCCGGTAAATTGCTGAAATTTCTACATTTCCTGATTTGTATACAGCTAATCAAGTTTGTATACCATCGTTGTTGCTGTTAGTCAAAAAGGTCAAGTTCCTATACCACCGTTGTTGCTATTGTTCAGAAGGTCAAGTTCCTATACCATCGTTGTTGCTGTTATTCAGAAGGCCCAGTTCCTGTAATATCGTTGTTACTGTTATCAGAAGGTCAAGTTCCGGTACCATCGTGGTTGCCGTTATATGAAGCAAGTTCAGATGTACCATTCAGCGATGGATCCTCTGATCCTGAGAATGCTGACTATAGTGCTTCATCGTTGCTGTTATTGACGATTAGATTGTCATAAGATAAGTGGCCTGTTTGTTATTGTGAACTGTGCCTGATGCGTGGAAAAATTTATATATTATTATTTACATTTCTCAGGAACAGTCCACCAGACGTCCTGTACTCTAAGTGTATTAGGCTCAATGCTTGGACACTCTTTATTATAAATCTTGGCCTGCTGAGTTCCCTTCCAGGGTTATCCTCATAGATTCCATTGTAGTAGTTATGAACTATTAAATATGGCCAATCATTCAATACTCCCTGGCCCGCACCACAGGTATTCAGTCAATAAGGCCTAACTGCTTTTTACAGTTCACACATTTATTAACATATACTCCATATAGAATAGTATTCGACATCGAAGCTTTTCTACGCACATGTCTCTACTCTCCTTGATTTGGATACTTTCAGTTTTATGGAACAGTCAACTTACGTGCACAAGAATTCTACACACACTGCTTAAACTAAACTGACATTATATAAGTACTGCATGCATAAGGCAGTGATCGTAATATACATCTTGCAGGTGTGGTAATCATATTCCTCAAACGAAGGACATACTCTGAAATCTAGTCCCAACGGACACTCGCCATGCATACTGGTCAAAAGACACAAGCGGAATGGAATGCAGAGACGCGTTCGTGTTCCAGATTAACAAGCTCACGTCTGCCACTATTCTTGAGCAGAAGTCAAGACGTCACTTCCGGAAACCCATGACAACCGTCTGTAAACAACAAACCAGGAAGTGATCGTATACAACCAATGTTATGATATTTAGACATAACAGTGCCATTATATTGTGTAACTGAGCCTTCTTTACATATTCTTCATACACTCTTTGTTTACATGTTCTTACATGTTAAATGTTATTTCTTTGTTTATATTTCAGCGGGTTTACGGTTGGGCGGTGTCTTGCAGTACGATATCCCACTTAACCGAGGGCCTACTGTGAGCGTTCTTTAGGGCCTATCGCGAATTTCCTGTTGTGGAAATTATCAGCGACTTTTTGTTGCTTCGCGATATTTTTGTTTAGTTGTGACGAGGTGTACCTTTCGTTGTTTTTGTCATATTTTTTTTGTTCTTTAGTTTTGATTTGATTTGTTTGTATTTGTCCGCCTCCTCTTCCTTTCGTTTAGTTTTATACACCTTTATGTTTATACACTGTTGCATCATTTGTTTTGTTCTACTTTTCGCAGTTACCATTACATCCTTTGTAACATTTTTTCTTTAGTTCCGCTTTAATGCTCATTTGATTTCTGCGAATGTTATCGTATTGTCCTTGATGCTTGTTCTTTGTTTATGTTATTCTCTGTTTATAAATTTAGTCATGCACTATTAATAATATAGTGTACTTGGGATATAAGATTGATTGGGGTTATTATTATTGTAAAGGTGATTATACAAGTTCTTTATCAAAGACTTGTCTCCCACAGAGATTGGGATAAAGTGAGGTGATTATACAAGTTCTTTATTAAAGACCTGTTCCCATTGAGGTTGGGATAAAGTAATTTATTATTTCAGGTTACTGATCTCATATTATTAGACATAATGTCTACACTACAATACTTTATTGAGCAAGGGAAATCCCTTGGTAAGGCTGGTGAGAAATTGGAGGAATTCGCGACTGTTGAATATGCCAAGGCACTGAAAACGGAAGAAAAGAGACAGAAAATGGAAAATGAGCAAAAGAAAATAGAAGCTGAGAATTTAAGATTGCAGATGCAGGCAGATGAAAGGAAATTCCAGATGGAAATAGAAAAACAAAAAAGAGAAGCCGAGCAGAAAAAGTTAGAAGCTGAGGCTTAAAATAAAAGGTTAGAAAGAGAAGCTGAGGCTGAAAATAAAAGGATAGAAGCTGAGGAAAAAAAATCCAGCTGCAAATGGAGAATGAAAATAAAAGATTAGACAGAGAAGCCGAGGTGAGGAAAATGGAACATGATGAAAAACTGTTAGCTTTGGAGTTAGAAAAATTGAAGTTGATGAATATGGGTAATGCTAATGATCCAAATAATCAGTCAACTTCTAATAAGACAAATGCTACTACTTATAAGGTTAAGCTACCTGCTTTCAATTCTTCCAGTGACGATATAACGTTCTATCTGGACAGGTTATAACGGTCTTGTCAAACTCATAAAGTAGATAAGTCACAATATGTTAATCAGTTGTCGGAGATACTTAAAGGTGAAGCTCTAAATATGTTATGCATGGTAGATGAGGCTGACAATAATAATTATGATGTTGTCAGAGCAGCCTTATTAAAGAAATATCAACTTACCGAAGATGGTTATCGTCTTCACTTCAAGACTATGTTACCAGAAACTGGGGTAGAATTCTCAGAATTCATTTCAAAAATACGTCTTACGTTCACATTATGGATTGAGCTGCCTAAAACAGAACATACATATGAAGCCCTTATGGACTTATTACTTCACATTGCTACTCCCTTCTTTACGGGAGATGCCCTCGCGTGTCTTCTACCGAATCCTATTGCGGATCTTATCATCGGTCAAATTCACAGAGTTAAGGAATGCACCCCGCAGCAGATTGCTGCTTTGGGAAGAACAAAATATCCAAGCTGCCAATGCAGTGGTCACAAGAGCACAAGCTCTTAATATGCCTCAAGCTTCATCGACTTAAAGTAATGAAGTGCATAGCCAAGATGGTCATTACTCATCCCTGTCGGTTATACAGGATGAGGAAACTATTTTCTCAGATGTTAATCTTCCTCTTCCAGTGATTCCACGTTACTCTACGGAATCATGGAAAAACGTTACTGTTTCTCCTAATTTATCTACTGAGGAACAGCGATAAGTCTCTTCTATGTTACAAACATTTCAGGATGTCCTTACGGACATTCCTGGACACACACATGCCATTGAACATGACATAATACTTACTGACCATAATCCTATCAGAGTCAGACCTTACCCTATCCCTATTCATTTCCAAACACAGGTCGAGAAAGAATTAGATGAAATGATACAATTGAAAATAATTGAACCATCAACTTCAGCATACTCTGCGTCTATGGTTATTGTACGAAAGAAAGACAATAACATACGCCTTTGCGTCGATTATCGCAAATTAAACCAAGTTACGAAGTTCGATGCTGAACCTATGCCTTTATTAGAAGATCTACTTATTAGATTTTCTAATTCTCGATTCTTTAGCAAACTCGACTTGTCGAAAGGTTATTGGCAAGTTCCTCTAACTGAACGCGCCAAACCTCTTACTGCTTTCTCAACACCTAGGGGTTTGTTTCAATGGAATTTCATGCCTTTCGGCCTTATGAACGCCCCAGTTACTTTCGTACGCATGATGCGTCGAATTCTTTCATATCGTTCAGATGTCATTGCATACTTGGACGATATCTGTCTTTTCAGTGATTCTTGGGAAGATCACAATTTGTGTTTATATGAATTACTGTCTACTCTACGCGAGCATAATTTGACTGCAAAACCCTCTAAAGCCTATGTTGGGTTTAGTGAAATTTCTTTCCTGGGTCACCATGTTGGTCATGGTCTCTTGAAGTCAGAGGACCACAACACTTCTAAGATACTAAACATTTCTATTCCTAAGACGAAAAAGCAAGTGCGTAGTCTCTTTGGTTTAATACAATTTTACGGAAGATTCATTCCGAAACTGTCTTCTATTATGGCACCTCTTTCAACCCTATTGAAGAAAGGGTCTCCTAATATGGTGTGCTGGTCCCAAGAATGCCAGTCTTCATTTGATCAGATTAAAACTTTATTCTCATCTCCCCTATCTTAAGGCTACCTACTACTGATAAGTGCTGGCAATGTTACAATGCAAGCAAAAGTTAATTTTATATATCACATCAAGTACCTTATTTCCATGTTTAGCAATGACAAAAGATCATCAAAAAACCCAGCGGTGTCATTATCTTAATGTACCACAGTATAGTGATACAATCACTTTAACAAGAAAAGGTTACACCATTTTAAAATGTAATATCTGCTTTAATACAATGTTATACAATATATTAACTATGTAGATCAGCGGTTCCCAACCGTTTTTCACTTGTGTACCCCTTGGCAGCCCATTTCTATAAATTGTACCCCTAATATTAGCAAAATATTTGAAATTAATATAGTTGCTGTTATTCAAAATTTATAGATTATAACCAGAAATAAAGGGGCCAACCACGGGATTAAAAAACAATGTAATAAAAAGGTGAACAAACAGTGCATATATTTTTACATTTAAAAAATCAGAAGTTACAATAAAAATTAACACATTTAATTTATTAATAATAATAACAAAAACGTTGTTATTGTTAAAAGTTGAAATCACTTTTTATAACACACATGTCACGTGACCATGACAAATGTTCAGTGCGATCCTTGAGCTTGTTTTGAGGCACATAGTTTTTTAAAATCAGGTTCAAGTGATGTAAGATACAGTCTCAATTCTGGACCTGCATTCAGTTTACCGTAGTAGGTCCAGAATTGAGACTGTATCTTACATCACTTGAACCTGATTTTAAAAAACTATGTGCCTCAAAACAAGCTCAAGGATCGCACTGAACATTTGTCATGGTCACGTGACATGTGTGTTATAAAAAGTGATTTCAACTTTTAACAATAACAACGTTTTTATTATTATTATTAATAAATTAAATGTGTTAATTTTTATTGTAACTTCTGATTTTTTAAATGTAAAAATATATGCACTGTTTGTTCACCTTTTTATTACATTGTTTTTTAATCCCGTGGTTGGCCCCTTTATTTCTGGTTATAATCTATAAATTTTGAATAACAGCAACTATATTAATTTCAAATATTTTGCTAATATTAGGGGTACAATTTATAGAAATGGGCTGCCAAGGGGTACGCAAGTGAAAAACGGTTGGGAACCGCTGATCTACATAGTTAATATATTGTATAACATTGTATTAAAGCAGATATTACATTTTAAAATGGTGTAACCTTTTCTTGTTAAAGTGATTGTATCACTATACTGTGGTACATTAAGATAATGACACCGCTGGGTTTTTTGATGATCTTTTGTCATTGCTAAACATGGAAATAAGGTACTTGATGTGATATATAAAATTAACTTTTGCTTGCATTGTAACATTGCCAGCACTGTAGTGTACGTTGGTCGCACCTCCCTGGATATGTGTATACTTAGAGAAATGCTTTCTCTAAAGTTTTGAGATATATTCTCACCTGACGCTCCATGCGTCGAGTTAGCCTCAGATTAGACGTCATAATTATTTGTGATACTTCTCGTCTGTGCATCATTCGTGCGTTATGAGCATGTTGTATCTTGCTCTTGGATGTATTTCAAAAAAAAAAGTTTCATTTTTTCCCGGGGTGGGGGGGGGGGGGGTGGTAAACTGTTGCGGACAGTTTCGCTGAGTTTATAGTTTGTTAAATGTACCTGTTTATGTTTGGAGATATTATGTGTTAGATTCTTTATCTAAGGGGAGTTACTCATTTTTTACTTGGGTTGAAGTCAACAGTGGTTGTTATCCCACTTGTCTTTTAACCAAGCAGTCTAATTTTAGAAACGATGTCTTGTTACCTGACCATATATGGCTTGAATGGTCAGCCTTTCCTAGTATTGTTTTCAGATAGCCCACCTGAGTCTAGCTCAGGGGTCTTGCGTCTCACGACGCATGCGCAAGTTTTGTGGCACGCTAAGAAAGACATTTTTGTTAGAGAGACAAGCTGTGGTTTTTGAACGGTCAAGACGTGTTGGCGTCTTCGATCTGGCTTAATGCCTGGGGAAGGAAAGTCCTCTGTGAGTGACCAAGATGTCTTAAGATTGTTTCCTCATGTTGTATTCTATGCGCCTAGGAGGCGAATGTGTTTTTATGTGTTTATTCTGAAGAGATGTCAAGGTAAATTAGCCTCCAAATCATTTTTTCTATTGCCAGAATCATGATTAACATTTGTTACCAGCTTAGTGACTTTTCCCTGGGCGGGAAAGAGTCCATTGAGAATACTAGAATTTGAGCTCACGAATTATGCTGACATTGTATGTATCGGGTCTGTGAATGCCCGAAGAACTTTATACCTTGTTTGTCCAAGGATTCATAGAGGACACTGTATTTAGAGGCCCGCCATATTTTGCGGCCTGCTGTATACTAGAAAATGTATCTGACTTGCTGGTGTCAGAGTAGAGCGGAACTAAGCTCATATATTTGAAGACCCGCTGGCAATGCGGGGTATTTTTGCTGTAGCTGAAGAAAGAGAGATAGATTGAGGTCAGCATCATATATGCACAGCTTACTGATGAACTGTTAATGCAAACTGTACTGAATTGTTGTCATGTTTACGATGTCCTGAGTTTTGTCAAATGACTATTTATATTGATGTCGGCGTACCTTGTAGTCGTACTGTATTAAAGTGTTGAAAACGTCAGAGGTGTTACCAAGCTCCATGACTTTCTACGTTGTGGTGCAAGAGTGTGTTGTCCAGTAGATGACTGTCTTTTACGAACCTTTACACACCCATTCGCACTCTTTGATGTCTACTCACACATCATTACTGTGACTCATCAACACTTTGAAGTCAAGAAATGAATGCCAACATTATGGCTACAATATTTATGATAGCCTGTGTGGCGTTTGAGTTACAAGAAATACTGTACAGCAGCTCCCACCTTGTTGATGAAATGCGTTCACACTCCAGCAACATCCACGCTTCTACACAACACTACTAAGGCCAGGGAGATCTGCTACACTACCAATCAAGCAACAGCCTGTTACACTTATGGAGGGCAAAACACACTGTTACAGGCTATAAATTGTTATTTGGTTTGCAAAAGTAGGCCTTATCTGTCAAGTCTTGTGAAGAGAAGACAAAAAAAAAAAAAGGAAAATTGAAAAAATTACACTTATATAATTGCAATAAAATGTTGAGAATATCAGTGCACATTTAATTTGAAACGTATCTACACATTTTGATCACAGTTAGTTCTTACTTACTTAGTCATTCCCCTTCTACCGTGAGGAAGAGAGAGCGCCAGACTATTCTATCGGCTGTTTTCCTCCTGGCCTGGTTCCATTCTAGTCCTCGGTCCTTCAAAGATTGTCTAATGTTGTCCTCCCATCGGACTCTGGGTCTTCCTGGGGTCTGGATCCCTGGCTCTTTGTTTCCCATGCTTGTCGTGGTAGCCGATCTTCTCCCATTCTGCAGACATGGCCAAACCATCTAAGTTGGGACTGTTCTACTTGGGTCTGCAGGGGGTGGGATTTTAGGCCTTGGCGTATCGTGTGGTTGCGGACCATGTCTCTTCTTGTTACTTCAACCACCTTCCTCAGATACCTCATTTCTGAGGTTTGGATCTGGCTTTTGTGGGTTGTAGTCATTGCCCATGACTCGCATCCATATGTCAAGACTGGGACATAGGTGGAGCGGTATACAGCCATCTTAGTTTTCTTACCAACCTTTCTCTTGCTGAGGAATCCTCGATTTATGGCCTGAAAAAGTCTCCCAGCTGCTGCTTTTCAAGTGGCCAACTCTTCTTTGATGCCTCCCTTTTGGTCTATAATAGCTCCAAGGTATTTACAGTCTTTTTTAGCCTAAACAACATCTGGAAGTCCTCTCAATACAGCACAAGCACAAACTTAAGATTATATCAGAGCTGTGTGCTTTCTGTGCCTCTCTGTGGTGCGGAATGCTGGAGAGTTACAGAGAAGAAAATGTCGAAATTGTACTCATTTCACACAACATGCCTAAGAATAATTCACTGAATCTTTTGGCCGAATATCGTAACCAACCACGATCTGCCTACTCGGAGCAAGCAAGAGGACATGCACATCATCAAAGCTGGCAGACGCTGGAGCTGGGTTGGCCATGTCCTTAGAAGTACAATACGCCACTGGGCGTGATGGCCACTGACTGCTTTGAAGGTCGGCGGCTAAGGATCAAAGAAGAAATGATTTAGCGTGGTCAACCTACTCCAGGACCTGTTCTCCCAGCTCAAAATGATGTCTTCTTTCTTTACGTGATATCAACTTGAATTTTGTTTTAGAGCTGCTTATGACCATCCCTCTCTTCTCCAGCTCTTCCTTCCAGACTTGCAGATTGGATTGGAGATGTGCATCTGATTTAGCAATCTGGGCAACATCATCAGCAAATGCCAGCTCTGAAATGCAGACCTGTCTCATCTTCCAGTATCCCACTAAATACTTTCTTGTTCCCTCCTTACATGCCTTGATGATGTCGTCCATGAGGAGTATGAAAAGATAAGGTGACAGGATATCACCTTGTCCTACACCAGTGGTGGTCCAGATCTCTTCTGACTTATGGTTTGTTGTCCTCACATAATTTCTGCACGACGTGTTGAAGCTCTGTATAGCATGAATCATAAATAGTGGGCCAGTCCACTATTCATGATTCCTCCCCACGCATCTCATATTAGGATTTATGAAAGTTCTTTTGGCAAGCCTGTTGCCACCACCGGTTGCTTTCAGTGTCATTTTTGTGTTACCGTCTCTTGTCAACGGGGTTTCTGTTAGCTTATAAAGTCAGTTCGTGTGGCAACGTCGTTTTGACATTTAATTCCTGCTTATTTGATTTATCATCAATGTTCATTGTTTCTGGCCATATAATATTTGTTTTCTCTGGTTGTAAATAATTCTCTAGGTTTAGAGCGTAATCGTGCCTTTGTTAGAATCGCAATAATGGGGCTAAATGGTTAACCTTCAACAGCAGTTAATTGACAAGTCCGTTGTGGTAAGAGTCGAACGAGTACATTTAATCACAGCATGAAATCCAACAAGACATTTGATAATCATCAAATAAATTAAATAATCCGTCTCCTGAGTTTACATCAGTAAGTCGTCATAACGTCAGGCCATTTACACGTCATTCCGTGGATCGGCAATCCGGTAGCGAATGGCTAGAGTTAAGTGATCAATATTATTTTGGATACTTCTTAATCTAAATTGCTCCCTGTATATTATATCCGATCTGAAGAATATTCCACTTCATCAAAAATGAGACGTTAATAGTATCCATATCCATTAGGCAGACCCTGGTGGCATATAATACATAAATCCTTTACATCAATAACATTATCACGGGAGTCTTCCAAAAATCGCGTCCGTCTAAGACCACGATCAACATAAAAAGGGTGCTATTACAATGTCGTCACGTGCTAGCTTATCAACGCGACACGTCATCCTAAAAACTATGCAACTTGTACAGTGCGCGTTTACTACCGTGAAGCGCGAAAACATAATAATATATATATTATTAGTATTTCAAAACCCAGAATGTGCACCTTTTAACAGAGCTCACTACAATAGTGGCTAATATCATAAATCCTCTCGTAACATTCCCCTGGCCGACGGGGGGGGGGGGGGGGGGGGGGGGCGGGGGGGGGGGTAAAAAAAATCTATGCTACAGATTTTTTTGGTCATAGTTATATAAAAAAAGTAAAAATTTAACAGATTATCGGCATACGTATCACGTAATATCGTCGAAGGTTGTAGTCAAACTTGAGTTCATGTCAACAACTACCAAAAAAAAAAAAATGTCAAGTTAACAGATAAAAAAGGTCAACTGTCAGAGTGTCGACTAACAGATAAATAATTATGTCTATAAATAACATTATATCTTAACTAAGAAGAGTGTGAAGTAGTAATCAATATAGACTAATAAACTATAGGATTAACTAAATGTATTGTGTGAACGATGTTATAGAATATAAATATACTTAAGTGAAATAAAGTACGGTTTAATAGTTAAAGAAAGTAAAGAAATGTACGGAAAAGTAAGGAAAAATTAAGAATGTATGAAGAGAAAGTACTAGTAAATTAATAGATTAGGATAGAATTAATGTTTGCAAACTAAGAAAAATATCTAAGTAAATATAACTAAATGAATGTATAAATTAATAATATGGAATACCTATATATATATATATATATATATATATATATATATATATATATATATATATATATATATATATATATATATATATATATATATATATATATATATATATATATATATATATATATATATATATGTCATTATTATATCAACGTAAGTTCATAAATGCATGTAATAACCAACAGTTAATTAACTAAGGTAATTATATTATCTATTTGTTTGATACTGTATGTATAAATATTCTTTTCTAATCTCTTTATTTAATCACTATAAATCTCGAAATAAGTAATGTCAATTCCAACGAATACGCTGTCCTTATTTCGTAATGTTCCATCAACAACACTTCATGTAGTCATAATCTATCCTTATTTCCGAAGAAAGTAGTTGAAAGTACCTCTATATGTCATTTTGATCCTATTTTCACTTTGTACTTTGGATGAAGAATGTTTGAAGTCGCTTGAGTTATGTAAGGACACTAACCAAAGTCCGTGAACATTCAAACGAGGTCGCTAATGTCAAGTGATTATTTGAAACGAAATGTTACTATTTTGAACGTATGAAGAATGTTTCTTTGTTAATTTATTTGACCTAGGATTCTGTAAGTTCTTTGAATTTGAAATTTCATCACGAATTTTCCATCGTTTGTGACAGACTCGATGTGTTTGTTCATTATCAGTTGTGAGTTTGTAGTCTCTCGAGTTTGTGACAGACTGGATGTGTTTGTTCATTATCACTTGTAAGTTTGTAGTCTCTCGAATAAAACTCAGTAAGTTTCAGTATATAAACAGTTTGAGTTCATTGAGTTATTTCTTTTCCATCGTTTTGTGACAAAGGATTGCGTGACAAAGTATCTGCCACCACATGTTCGTGTCCTGGAATGGCTTCAATTGTGAAATCGAATGGCTGTAACAATATGGAGAAACCGGCCAACTTGGCGTTTTTGTGGTTGGCTTTTCTGAGTGAAGCCACTGCCTTCTGGTCTGTCTGAATGAAAAACGGTGCGCCAAGTAAGAATTTCTCTAACTTCTGAATTGCCCATACGACGCCTAACAGTTCCTTGTCTATGACGGAGTATTTGCGTTCGGCATCGTTGAGTTTTCTCAATATGTATAGAGTTGGGTGCAGTACGCCGTCATGTTCTTGTAACAGGGTACCTCCTAATCCGTAACTGCTCGCATCTGTACGGAGTATAACCATTTTTAGTATCTGGTAAAGTTAAAATAGGTTGCCTGGAGAAAAACGATAAAATTTTATTAAACGTTGTGTCGCAGTCAGTTGTCCATTTAATTTTTGTAGGCATATCTTTCTTCAATAACGAAGACAAGACAGCCGTAATGGACGACAAGTTGGGAATAAATCTACTGTAATACTGGACGAGACCCAGTAAGCTCCTAACTTGTTTCTTTGTTTGTGGAACTGATAGTTTTAAAATCTTTGAAACATTTTGGGGAATAGTTTGGATTTGTCCAGCCATTATGATATGTCCTATGAATGTTATTTCATCTAAACCTATTTGCGTTTTACTTGGAATGGCAGTTAAGTTATTAGTTCTTAAAATATCTAATACTGAACTTAAACCTATGAAATGTTCATCAAAAGACGAACTGAATAGACAAATGTCATCAATATATGTGATGATGTATGATCTGCAAGATAAAATTTTTCGCATCATGCGAATGAACGTTGCAGGAGCGTTCATTGCCCAAAAGGCATGACATTCCACTGGTAGAGACCTTGTGGAGTCGAAAATGCAGTGTAATATTTTGCTTGTTCAGTTAAGGGAATCTGTCAATATCCCTTGGTTAAGTCAATTTTGTGAAATATTTAGCTGATGAAAGACGAGTAAGTAGATCGTCAATTAAAGGGCGAGGTTCACTGTCTGCTACAGTTTGAGCATTAAGTTTCCTGTAATCTACGCATAGACGTATATTATTGTCCTTTTTTCTAACAATAACTAGTGGGGAAGCAAATGGGGAGCTACTATGTTCTATTATTCCTAATTCTAACATTTGTTTAAGTTCTTGAGATGTTTTATCTTAAAAATGAATAGGAACGGAGTAAGGACGAAGTTTTATTGGTGTACTGTCCTTAAGTATAATGTCGTGAGAGATTATTGAAGTTTGACCTGTTATATCAGTCAAAACATCAGAGTAAGTCTCTAAAAGTTTACTAATAGAATTATTTTCCTGTGAGGTAAGTGAAGATGAAATAGCCACATCTCTCCAAGATTCGGAAGATTGTAATGCCGGTATAGAAAAAGACATTTTAACCTCAGGAAATGATGATTCCTCTTCCTGAATTACCGAAAGACCAGAATATTGGCAAGAACCAATTGATTTATCGTCTAAGTCGTGAATAATAGACTGTAGATGTAGTGGACGAGTAAAGAACTCTTTCAACATGTTTATATGTCTTTCATAAGTCCCATTGGACCTCTTGGTGGAGCACCAAACACTAACTCGAACGGAGAGAAACCGGTCTGTTCATGCGGAATCTCTCGGTACGCAAACAGGACAGCTGGAATAGCTCTGTCCCAATCTTGAGGAAAGTTTACAGTAACTTTATGTAACAGTTGTTTAATGGTGCGGTTGAGCCTCTCAACTGAACCATTGCTCATTGGATGATAGACAATACTGAGACTTCTTCCTGTATTAAGTGTCTTCATTACTTCCTTCACTGTATCAGACACAAATTGAGGTCCATGATCTGACAGTAATTTTTTTGGAAAGCCAAGTCTGGAAAATATCAATAACAAAGCATCAGCTATATCAGATGTCGTAATATTTTTAAGAGGTATAGCCTCTGGCCATCGAGTGCATAGGTCGATGCATGTTAATACGTACCTATGACCTCTTGCAGTTGGTAACATAGGACCAATAATGTCCATTGCCATCTTATCGAACGGACGAACCGATATCTCGCAGGCCTGAATGGGAGCATTATGGAATGCTCCACGAGACTTAACTTCCTGGCAAATAACACAGGAACGGACATACAAAGATACGTCTCGTGATATTCGTGGCCAGAAAAAAGACGACAACACTCGTGAACGTGTGCGAGTGTAGCACATGTGACCCGCGAATTGGGAGTCATGTGCATGTCGTAGTATGTATGTCCTTAACGATGATGGTACTATGACCTGTTGTTTTAACTTATTCTGTTCCATTTTATTTCTAAGTAGAATACCATTGTTGATAGTGAACCAATGTTTAACTTTATTATTGACAGAAATATCATCATATTTTTTCACTAATGCAAAAAAATTCTTCAAAGAGTTATCTTCTCTTTGCTTGAGTGTAAAAGACTCTCTATCAATCACTGATTTAGGTTCATTGTCAATGTTATCAACCATCTGGGTAACTGCAGTATCCTTCTTTTCTAACTCATGAGCTTGAGCTCGTGTTGTCACTGTATTGGCTGCATACAAGTTAAAAAATGGGGTAACTTTATAATTGCAGTGGGATGATATTCAATAGTCCCTCCGAAAGTAATGCAGCGTACAAACTCTTTAGTAACATAACGAGGATGTACTAAGGATTGACGGATACCACTGGTAGTTGAACCGGAGTCCCTCAACACTGAAACAATGTTTCCATCTACTATTCCTTTATTAAAAATCAATGTCTTTTTCCATCGTTTGCAGTGAGACATATAGCAGGAGTAGGTTGAGTAACTTGTATTGTCGATTGACTGGGTTTCTGAAAAATAGTATGGCATTGTTGACAAGTATTTGCCACGTTATTATCAACAACATAACATGCAGAAGATGAATGTGTTGGGATATCATTATTGTTACTACATGGAGGTGCATTGGTGGTCAACGCTGCCCCTGTATTATGTGTAAATCTTTGTTGATTTCTGGAGGTGGAGCGTTGTCTGTCTTGAACACCTGAATAATTATTGTTATTGCCCCTACTGTTATAACTTTTATGCCTTGGTCTAAAATTGTCATTATTAATACGCCAAGTGTTACCATTATTATTTACCTTGTCATTAGAAGGTTTATTCCAACTTGGTTTTTGTTGAAAATTATTTTTATGTTTAAACTGAGGTATTGGATTTCTGAACTGTTGACTCCCTCTGTTAAAATTATAATAGTTGTTATAATGATTTTGTCCATGATTATAATTATCATTATATCTTCTGTTAAAATGGTTCATATTTAGGCTGTGTGTTCTTGATTTGTCATAACTATTATATGACATGTTGGACGCCACAGGTAATGGTTCTGTTAGTTGTTGTGAATTAGCCATGCTATATCTTCATTAGGATAGGTGGTTTTGCGTGTAAGAAGGAAAAAAAAAATGGTACTAACAGAGGATAATTTATTCTCTCTGTAGCAGATATATCTTCTGATTTAAGCAAGTTCCACCCATCTATTAACGGTGTTGCGTATATTAGGAATGAAGCCTGAGAAATCTTTATTTGAATCTGGTAGAAGATTTTTAAATTTTAGTCTACATCCCTCCTCATCTAAATGAAAGCGTCGTAATAACAAAGTCTTTATAGCATCATAGTCGCATGCTATAGTTGGATCAACATTCTCAGTTGCATTTAATGGCTCGCCGTCTAAAAATTCGCGAAGTTTTAATGCCCATGCAGATTTTTCCAAGTTAATTTGTCTTACATACCTGTTCAAAACGTGCCAGATACGATGCCAAATCGTCGAAGTTAAGCTTAAAATGTGGCAATTTAAAGTTATAATAGGTTTTGTGTCGGTTAGATGAAGACATATCTTGTGAATTAACACCATAGCTAGTTGTAGCGCTTTGTGCTTTTAATTTGGCTGTTTCTAACTGAATAAGTGCAAATTCTTTTTCTTGTTGTCTTATAATCTCTGCTTGTTTCCTTCTATTTTCTTCTTCAATACGTAAAATTTCATCTCTTGCCCTTTTTCTATCTTCTTCTTGTTTAGCAATTTCTTTTTGTTCTTTTAATTTAGCCTCACGTTCCTCCTCTTCTCGTTTCGCAATTTCTTTTTGTTCTTTTAACTTGGCCTCACGTTCTTCTTCTTCTCGTTTCGCTATTTCTTTTTCTTTTTTTAACTTGGCCTCACGTTCTTCTTCTTGTTTCGCAATAGCTAGTTGTTTCTCTGCAAAATTACTAAGTTCTGGTCCTTTGTAACCAAAATCTTTTCCAATTTTAATGAAAGATTCTACTGTAGCCATCTTGAAGTTAGTAATATATTTATTTAATCAATAATATGTATTAATCAACAATATAAATCACCCAATCAATTATATGTGCCTAGTGGACAACGTAGTACTATTACTAGAATAGTGTACTAAGTACCCTTCTCTATGCCTAATATAATCAAGGCAAGATATAAATTTATAGTTATTTATCAATATATTATACCATCATGCCATAGTCATGATGAACAACTAATAGTAACTTGGACTACTAGTGCAAATTGTTGCAATTATACAGTCAAGTATTTTTTTTCAAAATTAATAAAAATTAATCAAAATGTTTTTATCATATTATTACCTAGTTAATTTACACTATTATTATTATACTATCAATTTATAAATTAATAAATACAAGACAAACAATAAACTAAAGTTTTACAATACACTAGCACATCACAATTGACAAATGCAGACATAAAAATAATTAAACGAACGAAATATAACAATCGGAAGTACTCAAGTAGAGTCAAGGTTGAACTAAATCTAGGTCAAAGCACGTACACTATAAACAGTGAGGTCACAGGACTTTATAACTGACAAATATGTAATAATTATAAAATAAACGATAGTAAGGTTGAGAATGAACGTAATAGCTTACAAACAACGACGAAAAATGAATAAAACTGAAACTTACTACATAAAAATATACCAAATGTCACATCACTTTACAACTGACACCTAATATTGAATTTTTGCAATTACAAGCAGATAGTTCTCAGGTAATTTATTTGGGGATCTCTTGTATCAAAAATTGCAAAGGTTCAATAAACCCTAGGAGCGATCAGAACTGTTGCGGTCAGCCGAAGCGATGTAACATCAGTTCTTATTCCCGCCAACCAAACCCACTTAAACATATACAACCATACGAATATTATATAAATACAAGTAAAATACATGAGCCAGATATGCCTACTAAAGAAAAATGGACCACAATTGCCTTAATAAACCACAAACGGGTACTTAGCTTTTTTGAGTTCGATAGTTTTCACCGAACAGTGCTGGCATGCATCAACGGTTAAGATAGGTCTTTCTTGAAGATAGTATTGAATGTTTGGATCCAAGATTGTTCTTGCGTTGACGTTCGACATTGTTTCAAACGGTCTTGACTTTTGACATTCATCTTGCACACAGATTGATGACGTTGTGTTGCCCTTGAGTCGTTATGCGTATTGCGTCATACGGTGCAAGTCACGTGAGCGATTTACGATTGTAAACACATTCTTGGCAATTCGAACGATAAATTGTCTTTTTGAATTAGACTTGATCTCGTCTTAGCAGGAATAAGAAATTTTTTTTTCATTACTTGTTGTTCCGTTCCCCGCGTTGGCCGCTACTTTGTTGTTTCATTCCCCGCGTTGGCCGTCACTTTGTTGTTTCATTCCCCGCTGCTGGCCGCCACTTTGTTGCCACTGGCTGTTGCTTTCAGTGTCATTTTTGTGTTACCGTCTCTTGTCAACGGGGTTTCTGTTAGCTTATAAAGTCAGTTCGTGTGGCAACGTCGTTTTGACATTTAATTCCTGCTTATTTGATTTATCATCAATGTTCATTATTTCTGGCCATATAATATTTGTGTTCTCTGGTTGTAAATGATTCTCTAGGTTTAGAGCGTAGTCGTGCCTTTGTTAGAATCGTGAATGATGGGGCTAAATGGTTAACCTTCAACAGCAGTTAATTGACAAGTCCGTTGTGGTAAGAGTCGAACGAGTACATTTAATCACAGCATGAAATCCAACAAGACATTTGATAATCATCAAATAAATTAAATAATCCGTCTCCTGAGTTTACATCAGTAGGTCGTCATAACGTCAGGCCATTTACACGTCATTCCGTGGATCGGCAATCCGGTAGCGAATGGCTAGAGTTAAGTGATCAATATTATTTTGGATACTTCTTAATCTAAATTGCTCCCTGTATATTATATCCGATCTGAAGAATATTCCACTTCATCAAAAATGAGACGTTAATAGTATCCATATCCAATAGGCAGACCCTGGTGCCATATAATACATAAATCCTTTACATCAATAACATTATCACGGGAGTCTTCCAAAACTCGCGTCCGTCTAAGACCACGATCAACATAAAAAGGGTGCTATTACAATGTCGTCACTTGCTAGCTTATCAACGCGACACGTCATCCTAAAAACTATGCAACTTGTACAGTGCGCGTTTACTACCGTGAAGCGCAAAAACATAATATATATTATTAGCATTTCAAAACCCAAAATGTGCAACTTTTAACAGAGCTCACTACAATAGTGGTTAATATCATAAATCCTCTCGTAACAAAGCCTGTATTCTACATGCTCCCCAAAATTCATAAGATCGACAACCCTGGCATACCTATTGTCTCGGCCTGCTCCTGTCCTACGGAACACATTTCTGACTTCCTCGAAAGCATTTTCCAACCTATCGTTGAGAATCTTCCCTCCTTTGTCAAAGACACTAATCATGCTCTTATAACTTTCTCCTCTATCCGACTCTCAGCAAACCGCTCCTACCATTTTTTCTTGTTAGACGTCTGTTCTCTTTATACCTTAATTTCCCACTCTGATGGTCTCCGGGCTCATAGGGTTTTTATTGACCAGCGCACATGTCCTTCAATATCCACTGACACTCTTCTCCGTCTTGTTGAACTGGTCCTTCAACTTAATTCCTTTGAATTCAATGGTCAGTTTTTTTTTTTAAAACCAAATTAGTGGTTTTGCCATGGAAACGAAAATGGATCCTAGCTATACCTGCATGTTCATGGGCCACTTAGAGCATCAGATATGGCAACAATACTCCGGTCCTTTCCCCGGGTTTTACCGCAGATATATCGATGATGGCATAGGTCTCACAGATATGTTCGAGACTGATTTATTCCACTTCATCAACTTTGTCAACTACTTCCACCCCACCATCAAGTTCACCTCCCTCATCTCCACAGTATCTGTCAACTTTCTTGACATTACTATTACTATCACGCCCTCCTGCCTTAATATCTCAGTATACTACAAGCTGACAGATGCCCATAGCTACCTTCTGTATACCTCCTCTCATCCTCGTGACTCCCTTCCATTTTCACAACTTCTCTGCCTCCGTCGTTTGTGACCAGACGACGATGACTTCCACTTCCGAGCCAATGAGATGTTGTATTTCTTCTGTAGCAGACTTTATTCGGAACATGTTCTCACTTCTGCTCTCCAACGTGTGCTCCCCATCTCTCGTCAGGAGGCCCTCAAACCTCACTATAAATCCACTTCGGATAGAGTCAAATTAATCTTGACCTATCACCCTTACAATACTGCAGTCAAACAGATTCTTTTTCGCCACCTACCTATCTTCCAAGTAGATTCTGTGACCCAAGAAATATTCGGTGAAGCACCTTTGGTGGCATATAGACGCGACAAGAACCTGAAGGATCTTCTTGTTCACTGCTGTCTCCCAAAGGAGAATGCCACTCACTTTGGCACACGACCTTGTGGTCTGACACGATGCAACACGTGCAAGTATGTCATCTCAACCCACAAGGTGTCTTTTCCTGACGCTACGTTCACCATCACCAGTAGCTTCACGTGTGAGTCGCGCAATGTCATTTATACGATCAAATGTAAACGTTGCTGCAAAACCTATATTGGCCAAACAGGCAAATATCTTCGGGACAGATTCAGCCAGCACTTGAATGACATCTCTCATAAAAAATCCACTCCAGTTGTCATATACTTTAATGGTCCTGACCACCATGGTCCCATCGACATCCAGGTCAGGGCGATCAGATCCTGCTCCTCTGACACTGCTTGCCGAATACAGCTTGAGAACCGTCGTATCCACATCATGGGGTGTCTTAAACCAGCTGATCTTAACACTCTACACACTTTTGTCTGGGGTTACCCTTTCCTCTCTTATCCTATTTTTTCTGCCGCCCTCTAATAATATGTATGAATTTATAATACACTGTTTTTAATATGTCTTGATTTGTTGTTTCATATTTATTTATCTCCAACTCAGTCTGTCCTCTTCTATTTCCAGTCCCCACTAATATTATGTTTCGGTAGTTTATTGTTCAGTTTCGTTTTTTAGTTTCTTAGTATGTAGGCTATTGTTTACATCCGGTGGTTGCAGTCATTTCTTTCTCCGGGAACGCTCGTCCCTTCGTGGGCAGCAAAAGTGTTAGGACTTCGATGCCTTTAGGGAAGTACGAAGGTTTTATTATTTTTATATTTATTTAGGTTCTTATGTGTCCAGTGGAGGACCCTGTCTGCTGATGCTTCCACCATGGCACCCTACGACCCATGACGGGTTACGGGTTGAGATGAGATGATGTGTCCTATCAAGCCTTCACTTTCTTTCCTTTCCCCGACGAAGGCCTTGTGGCCTGTAACGTTGGCTATTTTCTTTGTCTTTTGTCCTCGTAAGGCGAATCCCCTTTTTTGATTTTTTTTTCACACACATCCATTAGGCCTATAGCATGAATCAGAGGTCTCGGAATGTTCATCCTTGCCAAACAGTCCCAAAGTTTGCTCCAGGGGACCCTGTCAATCACCTTTTCCAGATCTATGAAACAAAGATGGATCTCACTTTTATACTCAAGGGCCTTTACAGTCAGCTTCTGAGTGTGAAGATTAGGTCTTGAGTACTTCGGTTTGTTTGGAATGCACACTGGACCGCATCCTATTGTGCCTCATCTAGACGTCTGAGTCTCTGCTCTAGGATTCTAGAGTAAATTTTACCAGGGACACTGAGAAGGGATATGCCTCTATGGTTTCCACATTGTCGATTGTCACTCTTTTTGAAAATTGGTGTTATGGTGGCAATCTCCCAATCCTTTGGTATGGTCTTGTTGCACCACGCTGCCTGTAGGACACTTAAGAGTAGTAGGTTGCCTGATGCTCCCATGAACTTAACCAATTCTAGTGTTATACCATCATGCCCTGCTGCTTTGCCCATCTTGATTTTTTCCAGTGCTGCCTTCAGTTCTTCCATTTTTATGTCATCTTCACCATCATTTGATTTCTCTTCTGTGCTAGTGGTTATCATTTCTGATGCTTCACCATGCTCACCATCCAGGAGTTCTGGGAAATATTCTTTTCATCTTTCCATTACTTCTTTTAGGGCAGTAAGCAATTTGCCTTGCTTGTCCTTTATAAATTTGAGATGGCATTGCTTTTCCTTCCTCGTGTTCTTTAGGGTCTTATTGAACAATTTATGGTTTTCTTGCAAATCTTTTTCTAGCCTTTCTCCTAATTCTTACCAGGACTTCTATTTTGCTTCTAGCACTTTGTTCTGTTCTGAGTGTCACATATTCTCTATATTTCTCCATTTGACCTGTTGTGTTTTTAGCTCCTAAGTATTGTTTCCATGCCATTTTCTTCTCTCATATTTTCTTTGACTTCCTCTGTCCTCCAAGTTGTCTTCTTTCTCTTGTTCCCAAGTCAGACTTCACTGTATGCTTCTGCAGCAGCTGTCTTTATGATGTCCTTGAATTTAAGCCAGAGGGTTTCCAAGTCATCAGATTGTTCTTCTGTTTTGCTTACTGCTGCAGCAATAAGCTCCTGATTTCTGGTCTTAATTTCTGGCTCTCTCAGCTTGCAATTCTTAATGCTCATTTCTCCTGTTCATTTACTTGGTTTCTTGCATAATGTTGGGCATTTCTTAGGCTGAGCAACTCTTTTAATTGTTCATTTGATTGTAAGCAGGTAGTGATCACTTTCAATCTCTGGCCCCCTCCAGACTCTAGCATCCCGGACATATTTGAGTGAGCTTTTCCTAACAATGGCATAGTCAATCACTGACTTCTCATTCTTTATTGGTTCACATCTAGTGTATGCATGTATGCTCTTGTGGGGGAACTTTGTGTAAAGATCAGATTCTGCTCACTGCAGAATCTAAGGAATTGCTTTCCATTGTCATTGAGAGTATCTTCTCTACATCTTCCAATAACTCCACCCCATGATGGTCATTTCCAACTCTGGCATTGAAATCTCCAAGCATGATAATTTCATCTAGGCCATCATCCACTGTCCTTTGAAGAATTCCTCCTTGACCTCTGCTCTCTCATCCTCATTTGGTCCATACACTATGACCAGGTTGACTATGGTTTCTCCTTCTTTTAGTTTTACAACCATAACGCGCTCTGAGACAAAGTTCCACCCCTTGATACTATCTTTTTGATTTTGGGCCACAATGCAACCCACACCCCCTTTAGCTCTTTCGGATGTGGGTACACCACTGTAGAGCAGCATGTTGCCATCGAGATCCATGACTCCTTGTCCCTTTTTCTTTGTTTCTGTTATAGCCAGGATTTCTAGTTTTGCTTTCCTCATGTCTTCCACCGGCTCCTCTTCTTTCCCATTTATACTTCTTGTGTTCCAAGTTCCATAAGTCGTAGTCCGTTCCAGTTCATCAACTGTAGAATCAGTCCAATTTTCTCTGTTGTAGTTCACATAATTATGATTTAAGCAAACAGGTGATTGGCCTGTTGTGCCTTTGCATGGTGAAGGGGCTGCCTCCTAACGGCCTCCATGCAGGCCGCCCTTCTCCTTTTTCTGCTGGGCTTGGGACCGGCCTAGGCAGAGGTGCATTTAGTATACATTTTAAAATCTCTGAATCACTCAGAAAAATCAGTATGGCAGAAATTTTTTAAAATGTCATCACAGACATACTATCATCAAACATGTATAACACCCTTTTTTAATCTGCTAAAACATTCCTGTATGGCTGCTAAGTGTCATAGCTGATGTTTGTTACCAGTACAGTTTGTTTATAATTATCAGGTCCATACCATCGATGTTGATTCTATCTAGCATCTGTATACTTTTCTTATGTTTTAATGTCTCAAATGTGTATAAAGCACAGGCATAGATAGATTATTGGTAAAAGTTATAATTTTTTTTAATGTTCATAAACACAGTTTGCATGCTACTTGTCAGCACTGAACCATTCAGAAGAAAAATCAGTATGGCAAAGACTGGTTAAAAATGTGTCATTGGATATACTATCATTAAACATAATCCCTCCTCCCATATATTTTCAGGTTGTTGTTTTTTTTTTTTCACCATATATTTAAAAAAAAAAAAAAAAACTTTATGTGATATTTCTATGTGATATCAATATCTCAAATAACCAGATGAAGTACCAAATTTTTCTAAGATTTTTTCATACATAATTCATTTTTATTTTTCAGATTGAAAACTAAAATAGTGGAACAGAAAATCCCATTCTGGATCAAAAAAATAAAACAGGAACATCTGTATAGATTTTAAAGTGAGTATTCTCTTTAATTCCTGATATACACAGTTTTTATACAGCCAAGTGAGTTAAACTGAGAAACTGCTAAAAATATTGTCCCAATTTAAATCCCATACATGCCACCATGGCTATGGTTTATTCATAATCTGTACATGATGTTTGCATTTTCAGAAAGTTCGACACCCTGTACATTTATTTATGTACATGTGATTACTAACCCATTCCCCTTATCGTACTGTGTCTCAGAGTTCTTTTATAAGGTCTATTGAAACACAGGATTTCCCAGTCTGTTAGGATAATTAAGCAAAAATAGACTAAATGAAGACCTGTAATCACACTATTTTTACAGTGTAAAATAAACTCAGATATTTATTGTTTAGGTTTTTAAATAAATGAAGACCTGCTTTAAAAGGCAAAGGTCCCCCAACCTCTACATTTATAATGCAGCCCACTGTAACTGTAAATATTTCCATAATTAACTCCTTTGATATCGTTTTTCAATCCTTGTACAGGTTTTCTGGGTCAACTTTGTACAGGGTTTTTGATTTTTTTGTACAGGTTTTTTCATCTCCAAGTGTGGGCCATGTATGATTTAAACAAGTTTTTATTACTTATTGCTAGGTCCCTTTGTGTTTTTTTTTTTCCTGTAACAATGTGGTAATATGTAAATTTATATGGTCTTCATCAGGGACAGAAACATGAAACAGAGAGGAGAAAATAAAATAATTTAATCTACTTATAAAAATTTATCATGTACAGTCAAACCTCATTATTCTGATGCACCTGTGACAATTCGTAAAATCCAGTTTTCGGAAAAAAATTTGGAGAAAATAATGTAACCCATTTATTTTGCACATTTCCCTATATAATACTTCGGAACATACGCTGGTTAGTCTGCAGCTGAGTTAATTGATCAGTATGCATGACTTTTTGAGCTCTTGTGATTCAATTGGTTATTTTTTTGGGTGTAAACTTTGTGTTTTTTTTGTATGTTTATTATTGAAAAATAATGATTCATGGCCCCAAATAAAATGTAAGTGAAAAGAAATGAAAAAAAAAAAACCTAAAAGGAAAGCTGTAAGAACCACCATACCCAGGAATTAAAAAAAGAACCTATTTCAAAACGATAAAAATAAAATGGAAAAATGTCTTGTCTGACCTAGCCAAGGAATTATGGCATGTTGACCATCTACCATATATTTCCTATTCTATAAGCTAAATAAGTAAAGGGGCAGTAAACAATAAAAATGCTAATGAAAGCAAACAGGTATTAAAATTCTCAATGAAAAAAGTACATAGCCAATTGAAGACATGGAAAAACTGTCTTCAAAATTTTTTAGTGTAGATTAATCAACATGAAAACAGTTTGCTGGTGATAGTGTTTTCAGAATTAACCCCAATCTGTGAATTTATAAGGAAACAAGGGCAGTTATACATGACCTTATTAGTGTTAAAGATCATTACTAACCAGTGATGAATTTTATTAAAACAAGTATGGGCTGGTTTGAGAAATTTAGGTAAAAAGAAGTGTGGATTTCATAGTGTAGTAAGGCATGGAGAGGATGCTAACCAGTTCTGACCATGAAGCAGCTGAAAAATTTGGTTTTTCAATTGTGATGGAAGAGACCAGGCCTATTTTGGAAAGACAAAAAATGCAATTTACGAGAACGTATATCACAAAGAAGAGAAAGGCATTACCAGGGCAAAATTGCTTATGAATATGATAAAAAAACCTGATAACCACTCTCATTTTTGCTCTAATGCTAAGTGGGGACTCGCCAAGATCATCCAAACTATACAAACCATTGCTTGTGTACACATGTCTACTAAACATCCCAGAAGTAGCTCTCGCGTTAATACAGCATAATGTGATAAAAAGTCATAAAATCGGCAAACTAAATGTGATGTGGTCTAATAACTAAGCTTGAAGATTAATAACACAGGCAGTAATAAACCATGTGAAAAAATTAAATATAAACATTACTCCAAAAAATAAAATGACAGGTCAATGGCCCAAAATTTAGCATAAACAACACTGTAGAAATAACAAATGAAAATTACTATTAAAGGCTATAATAAAAATGTAAAGACATAACACACCGCCAAATATATAAACAAAATCCCTAATACACAACAAGTGAATACACAATACAAAATCATTACGATTAAAACATACAACAGATAAAAACAACACCACAATAAAAACCATATATTATCCACAACTTCAAACACACCATAATATACCTTCACACCCCCAAACCATCCACAATACACCCCATTTTCCCAACAATAAAACCAAAACCCCCACATCATAACCCACATACAAAACCCACCTTCACACCTCCATCACACTAATAATTTTCTTACCAAAATTTTACCACCATCCAACCACCCCAAAAAACAAAAACATCCCCCCCAACACCACATCTTCCCCAACCACAATCTCCCAACTTCCCAACCAATCACACTCTAAAACATACTAATACCCACTTTCCATAAACCTCATCCTATTAATAAACCCCAATCCACATAAACCCCAAAATAAAACTTTCCCCATCTCAACTAACCCCCCATTTCCCATAAACCTCCATCCTATTAAATAAACCCAATCCACATAACCCCAAAAAAAAAAACTTATCCCCCAATCCTCATAATACCCAATACCAAAAACTTAAGAGATAA